>OX388327.1:17963305-18198305 GCA_947579605.1 Athripsodes cinereus
ATTTTCCTTCGATTATCTTTCGGTACTCGGTGTGAAAAAGTATCCGGTATTGAAATCACTACCCGTTACACTAGTATAAAGGATAATTTTATAACAATCATAAATTAAATTTGAAGGGAATACCTTTAGTGACATCATCCATAAACGTCTAATCCGTTTATAAATAATTAACCTCTTCAGACCTGGTGTCCATTCCAATAGACATAGATTTTAGTAATATTTTTTACGCTACCGTCTATTGCTTTTTTCTAATATTAATATTGAAAATTATTGGTATGAAGTCTATTTTATCGACAATTTTTTTTTTGACCATTTGTCAAAGTTAACTATATTTTTTACTTAATTATTTGTCAACGAGTCTACGCAAAGTGTCACTGCCAGGTTTTAGGTTGAGAAAATTAAAGATATATTTACATAGTTTTTGTTTAATTTTACTGGATTTTTTTTGCAAAGGTAGGTAAATAATTATTTTCTTTATTTTATATTAATCAATTAATATACTTATATCAAAAAAAAAAATTAACATTTCACAAACCTAAGTTTTTATTAAATGTCCATTCCAATGAACATATTTATTTTCGCAAATCTAGAAATCAAAAAAAATTCAAATTATCTGAAACTTGTTATTTAGAAGCCAAATAACAAGATTTTAAAACAAAAGATTTTTTTCGACTCGCACAATTAATTCAGGTCTGACGAGGTTGACGTGAATCTTCTACCAGCTAACTAGAACAACTATAAATCTATACGCTATAAGTTCAATAACATCACACTGAGCTAGACATCGTTAATCGAGCATTTAACAAGGTTAATCTTTAAATCGTTAACTCAATAGTTTACTTCGCGACTCGTCAATTTATTAATTTTTCAAATGAACTACTACTATACTACTATACCATCACGAGATATCCCACATCTGGGGCAGCCAACAGACCAGCTGCATATAATAAACATACAAGCTGTCCTCTCCGTTCCAATTTAAAATGAAGACATTCAGGGTGGGTGGCAAACCTCTACGCTGAATTTAATATGTAAAATGTCATTATTTCTTCGAACACCTGCCTTTAACAGGACACTCGAAATTTAAATAATTACTGAAATCTGATATTTTTCTGTAGGGATGTCCCATGGTAATTTTTTGAAAATGTTTTTGAAAAAAATAAAGACATTTTACATCTCAAATTCAGCAGTGATGAGGTTTGTCACCCATCCTGAATGTCTTAATTATTAATTGGCACAGAGAAGACGGCCTGCATGTTTGTTGCATGCAGCTGGTATGCTGGCTATCCCGCTTGTGGGATATGCCGTGATGGTGTAGTAGTAATAGTAGTAGTAATCGTTGAATAAAAGTCATCGTTACAGTTAATTAAAATTTGAGAATAACTTGAAACTCAAGAGCTATTTTAACGGATTTTGATTAACTCGTTAATTAATAATACCTTGCTCTGAATAATAAATTTATATCGATGATACCTTTTTGTCGCTAGCGATGCCGAGCTATAAAAGCTAGTACAATTAAATACAACAATAATTATGCTATTGTTTAGAATTTTCATACATAAGCTAATGTAAACTGATATTTAATTCTACGTGGATAAGCATTATTAGTGTTTTAAAAGTATGTCGCATTAAGAATATTAGCAAATCCGTGAGGGAAAACCCGAATATAGTCGATGTTATATGTAAATAGAACTTAATATATTACCATAAATTTGTTTTCCAACTACAATATTACTATCATGGCATATCTCACGAGTGGGGTAGCCAGCGGAAGAACTACAAATAATGAACATACAAGTTGCCCTTTCTGTCCCATTAAAAAATAAGACAATCACGATGTGCGTCATGTCTCGTTGCTGAAGTGAGGATGTCAAATTATTTATTTATTTACTCGATCTTTACTGTATATTGATTAAAAAAAAAACAAGAAATTAGGAACAAATGTTTTCTTTTTATATATTGTTTTTATTGAGAGAAACTTCTTTCTTCTTTATTTATTTATTTTATTCTTCACTGTACATTGTTTACAATAATACAAATTAACATAGTAAATATCATTTATGCAATTCAATGTACAGAGGGCGAGTTTATCTCTAAAATGCGATGTCTTCCAACTAACCCGGTTATTAAAATAAAAAAACAAAACAAAACAAAACAAAAAAAAACAGTCATAAATATACATATCTACAGTAATATTATAAATATAAAAAAAAAACAAAAATACAATATAAAGCAAGCAAATGAAAAAGGCAAATGCAGGCAATAATGCACTCATGGACACATAATAATAATAAAAAAAAGTAGAACATACATACACTGCTGCGTGCACATGCATAGGGGAAAGGGTTTTAGGAGTCAGATGCTAAATTCAGTGATAGGAAGTGATTTTTGACAGCTTATTAAAGGTCATTGTCAGTATTTTGGAAGACTAAAGACGTCTCTTAATAAACACCAATATATTAAATGGCAGATGTCCTGGCTGAGAAATATCCGAGAGTGGACCGGAGTTCGGAGGGTGGAGGAGTTGTTCCGGCTGGCACAGGACAGAGAGGCCTACGCCAGGGTGATAGCCGACGTGGGGTGACCTGACATAGCACTTTGAGAAGAAGAAGTAGAAGAAAACCTTTGTTATTAGTTTCACTATGGAATTTTATTACCTAAACACCGACACAGTGAACAAATTAAATTATTGCCTTATTTGTGATGTTTTTCAAACAAATACCTTAAAAATAATGTTCGGAACATATTTCACAGGACACTTGAAAATTTATAGAAATGATTATGGATGATTTTGTTTTGACGCCATTTAACAATCCCTAGACCGTCTCAAATAGAGACGAATGGAGAAGAAAAACCAAACTCGTTGCAGACCAATCCAATGGATTGTAACTCATTATATAGACCGTCTCAAGGGCGCCAATTATTTTTATTAATTATTATAAAATTTTGAAATTACGTGTGATTGACACAAATTTGACTAAAATGCGAGAATTTTATGTGAGTTCCAATTGAAGGTATTATTAATTGTCACAAATTCACATCTTTAAATTTGAAATTTTTAACTAGTTTAAAAATAATAAGACCCAAAAATTCAACTTTATAAAACTATTGAAACTAAAAAAATGTATTAAAATTTTGTTAATTTGAATAATTATAAGATAATATAATAATTAATTTTGAAAAATGAGACTTCAGAGGTTTCAGGCAGCTTCTACCAGCGCCATCCACCGACCGACTATAGTATTAGACTTATTATTTTCTGGAAGCTCTCAGGAGAAAATTGTGAATTAATATTTATATTTTTGATTTCTAGAAAATATCGCGTTCCTAAACTTTTCTCTTTTCTGAAAATGCATACTTATTTAAATAAAAAACTGCTTCACGAGGTAAGAGTGACAAAGAGGATATACTTGTCTGAAAGGAAGGGTGTGAGGAAACGCGGGCGTCCGAGAACCACGTGGTTTGATCACGTGGATCAAATTCTTAAAGACGGCCGCGTGTTGAGTAAGAGGAACCGACGTGCATGTATGAGAAACTGTACGAATGTGGAGGAAGCGAAGGAAGTGTGTAAAGATAGATCTGTTTGGCGTTCCGTTCTCTCTGCCTACCCCACTTGGGATACGTCGTGAGGGTATAGTATAGTATAGTATAGTAAAATGTCAGATATGGTTTTGAAGCAGAAATAAAATTGTAAGTATTGAAAAAAAAAATTAATGAGAGGCAATAATTAAAACATAATTATGAATTTAATTAAATTCAAAAACATAAAATAATTAAGAATGAGAAAAAAATAATATTTTGATGAGATAGAGGTAACATAACATAACATACATAGACAATTCACACAGATCGAGCTAGTCCCAAACTAAGATATGAATCTTGTATTATGGGTACTAACGCGACGATACACACATATTATACAATGCACAACACACATACACATGTAACACCCAGACCCAGGACAATTTGAAAAAGGTCATTCTTCACTTTGCCCTGGCTGGGAATCGAACCCGGGACCTCGTGACTCAAATGCAAGAGCGTTACCTCCGCGCTACACCGGCTGACCAGATGAAACAAATCAGTGAAATATTCAAAGTCTTAAGAATTTTATTTCGCATATTTGCACAGTTTATTTTTCATATGTTTTATATGTAACATACTCAAGTCACTCGATGACGGGTGGATAGCCAAAATAAAAAAAAATGTAACATCGAGCGACGCCAGGTTAAAAAGTAAGTAAACCAATAAAAAATGAAAGGTAATACCCAACATCTTATGCATCTATATAATATCATCGGTTTGTTCATGTTTGATTGTGTCATCATATTGTCATTCCTGACAGAGTGAGTATGTCATCAATGTAACGTTGAGATTTGACCACAAGACACGTCGAAGGGATTCCTGTCTACAAAATTTCAAACCGTGATATCATACTATTCACTGTACGTGTACATACGTATAGGTAAGTATCCAGGAAAGAAAATAGGTTTCCCATTTTTTTCCTCGTTTTTGATTGTCTTGTATGTGGGTATTTGTCGTTC
Source organism: Athripsodes cinereus (assembly GCA_947579605.1). NCBI lineage: Eukaryota > Metazoa > Arthropoda > Insecta > Trichoptera > Leptoceridae > Athripsodes > Athripsodes cinereus. The sequence continues at coordinate 17,967,847 of OX388327.1, forward strand.
ATAAAACATTTAGATCAACATAAGACCAGTTCGTCGGTAGCCTGGAGGTAAGGTCTCGGCCCCGTGCACAGGGGGTGCGTGGTTCGATCCCAGTAGGCCTAGTCAAAACACATTTTAGCGTTACGTTTTTATTTCGTTTTCGTTCGAATATGGACAACGTTGCGAGAAAGTGTAAATTTTCTTAGCTACTTGTGTATTTTAGCTACGAAAAATGACACTTTCTCGCAACGTCGTCTATATTCGAACGAAAACGAAAACGTAACGCTAAAATGTGTTTTGACTAGGCTTACCTACAGGTGTCGACAAACTGTCCTTTCACAACATAAGCTTATAGCTTACTGTGAAAGGTGTATAAGGATGTATTTGGGTTTATAACAAAACCCAGATACATCTTTTACAAAAAAAAAAAATTAACATCTACATTTCACAATCTGTGATGATGATGATGATGATGTTAGGTGATTTGTTTCTTTGGCGCCGTTTAACTATTCTCCGACCATCTCAGGGGCGCTGGTAAAAAGGGCGGATTTTTATTTTGCTGTTTAAACCGGTGATGCTACTGTGGTGCTGCATGTCTCTGGTGCAGATAGCTATGATTTGAAAAAAAATGTCACCAAAATGGATAAATAGGAGTCCTTGGACTCCTGAAATATCCGAGAAATAAAGTTATTTCTGGTGCTGCAGATCCCCATATCCCATAAGGACAACGTCAATCCCACTTTTTGATAAAAAAAAAACGAAAAGCTTTTGTTCTAGATTGCCTGGATGACATGAGAACTGATGTTCTTGAAACATCCAGGTTGGGAACCCCTCCCTTAATGTAGAGCTGCATATTGACAGACAACCAATTCCAAGTCACAGGACCTGCGACGCCGAAAACCTTGCCACGTGAATTGTGTGGTCTTGTATCTGCTGGGCTCTCTCAGCTTATCAATGGACGTTGTCGATGATTGAAAAGCTCTGCGAGGAGCAGTATTTGCCGACAACATGCTGTTCACGGCTTTGTGTACGAGAATATACAATATGCATCTATCCTGTCTTCAATTCGTAGCCAGGCAGTCTTCTTAGCAATGGTGTTATATGGCATCTTGCGCTCTCGCGGTATATGAACCGTAGGCCCGTAGTCAAAACACATTATAGTTAGCGTTACGTTTTCATTCGAATATAGACGACGTTGCGAGAAAGTATCAATTTTCGTAGCTCTTGAGTATTTTTCTACGAACATTTATTTATTTATTTATACGTTGCGAGAAAGTATTAATTTTCCTAGCTCTTGTGTATTTTTCAACGAAAATTTATTTATTTATTTATACAGTGAACGGCTATATAAGCCTTTAACATGAAAAAAGTACAATAAAAACAACATCAAATAGTGAAAAACATATAACAAAAGTACCTACACTTTGACACTTTTTCGCAACGTCGTCTATATTCGAACGAAAATGTAACGCTAAAAATGTGTTTTGACTTCGGGACCTGCTGAACTGTTAAACGCTAGTTGAAGCCGATAGAAAAACTTATAGTTTAAGACGATTGTGATGGGTTATGCTACTTGTTAGGTTTGCATCTTTATTGGCACGAAGATGACAGCTTGCACATTTATTACATGTTATGCTGGCTACTTAACAGTTATAACAAGAATCATGATAATAATGCACAAAACAGTGAGCAAACCAGATCAAATCTCTTTCCTACGAGCTAGAAACAATCTTGATATGTCTTATGGTTTATAAGTTTAATCTGCTTTTTACGGTCACTTGAAAACCTACAGAAAAGAGTGTAAGCTATATTCTATTTCGAGGACTCCACGTTGAAAATTTTGTTAAGAAAAAATAAACTTACATAAATTAATGCAATATTTTGAATAACTATTTAAGAATTCACTTACCAGTATAATATTTTTCTTGGAAAATTGAAAACAGTTCGAACAAACACTTTATTTACACAAAACAGTCAAGATGTGTTTATTTTTATATTAATTACGTATAAAATAATTTTATGTGAAATAATAATATATTATCATTTATGATTTTGTTTTAATTATTGTCTATTATAAAAATTCCATGAATGACATTTGTTTAAAAAGAGAACAACACGCGATTAGTTATTAGTAATTTGAAAAAGGAACAAGGCTATGTTCATTGCAAGACGACGATAATAATACAGCCAATCACGGACGCGCGCTCGCTACGAATTTCGAATTAAGAATGAGGTGTGTTTTCGCGGTTTGTTGCATATTATAAGTAGGCACCAAGGTATTATTATTAGTATTTTCAATTTGTACTAGCAGCGCTTGTACACAAAACCTGCCCGGCAATTTAGAAAATTATTTTTTACTTCATGTTTTTTTTATTTTGATTTTCAAATCTTCTGTAAAAGGCAGTTGTTGTATGCAGGTGCTGCTAGCGTTAAATATCATAAATAGGAAAACTGTACTTTTTACTTTAATAACTGTATTAACTTAAGACGTTTTCAGAACTACTTGTTCCATCATCAGTTAGGTACATACTAGATACAGTAGTAACTACTTGTTCCATCATCAGTAACATACTAGGTATAGAAGTAACTACTTGTTCCATCATCAGTAACATACTAGGTATAGAAGTAACTACTTGTTCCATCATCAGTAACATACTAGGTACAGAAGTAACTACTTGTTCCATCATCAGTAACATACTAGGTACAGAAGTAACTACTTGTTCCATCATCAGTAACATACTAGGTACAGAAGACAGTAACTAGGAATAGAAGCAATAGAAAAAACTCCAACAGAGTAGTACAGTGTTTTTTCTCTCTCCATTTAATAAATTCATTACTAAGGTTAGAGATTGTGTATAAAGGTGATATTATATGTGTATATAGTGTTTTTCACTGCGAATCTTTTGATGTGAACTGTTGTAACGTATGAGACTTTGTTTTAATATAAAACCATTAATATATCGTGTGGACAATTTAATTCAGTATTGTCACACAACTCTTATCAAGTGCAAGTGCACCTAATCATAAATACTTTCAAATAAAACACCTGGCAGGGGATCCTAAACCTTTTTTTTAACGCGGCTAATTTAAATATCCCAATAAAATGTCTGGAAGAAAAGTCAAATGCAACCATTGCTCGAACACAGTAAGCCCTAAAAAATATTTACGTTGTACTCGCTGCAAATCAGCGTTCCACTACTCCTGTGGTGGCACAACGGAAGAAAACTATCGAATTCTTTCCCAGATTTCCAAGGTTTCCTGGAAGTGCACAGAGTGTAAAACACAGGATCCTAGATCCGGAGCGTCTACGCCAAATTCAGATGGAGCCAATAATGATCAGCGCTCACGTGCTACCTCATTGTCGGATGGTAATTCTCATTTGGAGGATCAGACAAGAGAGCTCAAAATTTTTTTCAAAAGTGAATTGAGTGGAATTCAAAACGAGATGGTAGTGCTGACTCAAACTATCACGGCTATCGTAGACTCTAGATTATCCGAATTGATAGCGAGAATGGATCAGTTGGAGGCGGATAATGTGGATCTCAGAGACAGGATTGCTAAATTGGAAGCGAGGGCGCCGGAGGTCAAGGCTCTGGAGAGGGATGTGGCTTTACTGCATGGTAGAAATGTTGAACAGCAGAACCAAAATGACGCCAAAGAACAGGCAGCCAAATTGTATAACATCGAAATTAGGGGGGTCCATGAGTCAAGAAGTGAATCCTTACCAGAGATCCTTAAATCTATAGTGAGGGTCACAGGGTGTGCTCTTGACATCGGTGAGGTGGACTTTATGGTGAGAACTAGAACGAGGAACAAAGACGTACCGAAGCCAATTGTTGTTAAGTTTCTTCGGAGAATATCTAGAGACACGTTTTTGGCATCAATCAGAATGAAGAGGAGGACCATCACAACGCGTGACATCGGAGTTGAGGGACCAGCAAATAATATTATTGTAAGTGAACATTTAACATTGAAAAATAAAAGGCTTCTCTTCGAAACACGTCAGCTTGCCAAGGAGAAGGAATACAAGTTTGCGTGGACGAGAAATGGAAGGATTTTTTTAAGAAAGGACGAGGGAACGCACAAGATTCTTATAACCAGCGAAAAGGATTTGGCAACTATAAAATAGAAGATATATATATATATGAATCCATGTGATGTTACTTATTACATATTGCTGACTATTGTTGTGACTCCTTTTTCTTTCCTCTCTTGTTACTTTGCTTTTCATCATGCTCCTGATGGTGTATATTCTTCCTGCCTTCCTTCTCTACTTAATTTGCTGTTGATTGACGTATTCAATGTATTTTTCAAAAAATATTTTACGCAAATTGGGAACATCAATCAATGGTTTTTGTTTCCTGATTCAAATAATCTAGATAGTACTTACACACTAACACTAACAAACAACTCCACAAACTACATTGTACAGAAAATTTCACTAATACAACCACATCTGTACGAACTATCGTTGCGATGCACTCAGCCACAGTCAAGAAAGTGTTTACCAAATGGTGGATCAATCGGACCAACCATTGAAATATTTATATTTGTTTTAATTTTGATACTGATTTATTTTGTTTTGATTTGTAATATTTGTGTTGCGTATCCGCTGTTGTTTTGCGTTGTCCATGTCATCGAATATCATATTGAATGCAGAATACATAAAACACAGGCACTGATCAATTAGAAATATACCTACAAAATGTGAGAGGACTTCGAACTAAAACAAATGAGATATTACTTAATTGCATGCAGAATTGTTATGATGTTATCTGTCTAACGGAAACATGGTTAAATGATAACTTTTTCTCGTCAGAAATGTTTGATCAGAGATACATTGTTTTCAGAAGAGACAGACCTCACCTTAACTCATATATAAATAGAGCCTGCACAAGCTTCAACAGAAGTTGCGGAAGTAACCCTGATCTGGATCCATTCATTATTACTTTAAATAAATTTAAAAATAACCTGAAGCAGATATCGGCTTTTGGATCTAGACGGTTGTAACAATGTATAGTGTTGTATTTTTATAGGTACTGTGTATTGTATGTATATTGTTGTTGTTTTTTTTTTTTTTTTTAAAAAAAAAGGCAGATTTTATTTAATAAAATAAATTATTGTCACCTAATGGTGGCTGAGTAGGTACATTGCGCTGAGGTATTTAATTGTTTGATTATTTATACTGTGGAACTGTGTATACTTAGTATGGCTGAGTGCTGTCGTATAGTATAGTGTAGATATAGCTATAGGTATGCGATGATATAGTACAGTGTAGGTACATATAAATAGTATTGTGGTGTTGTTATTGTACTGAATATGCCTTATAATTATTCTTTATTGTTTCTTCCTTCTCTCTCTCTCACCTCCTATTAACTTATTTGTTATTTTTCTTTTCTTTCTTTCTTCCTTCTCTTCCCCACCTATTGTGTACTTACTTATATTGTTTTTTTTTGTACTACATAATAATGAATATATTTAAGATACTATAATTGGCGATGTAAATCAAATATTGAACTTGTAAATTACTTATTCCTATTGTAAATGCTGTTGTATCTAAAAGAAAAATAAAAAAAAAAAAAAAAAAAAAAAAAAAAAAAAAAAAAAAAAAAAAAAAAAACTACTTGTTCCATCATCAGTAACATACTAGGTACAGAAGACAGTAACTACTTGTTCCATCATCAGTTAGGTACATACTAGATACAGTAGTAACTACTTGTTCCATCATCAGTAACATACTAGGTATAGAAGTAACTACTTGTTCCATCATCAGTAACATACTAGGTATAGAAGTAACTACTTGTTTCATCATCAGTAACATACTAGGTATAGAAGTAACTACTTGTTCCATCATCAGTAACATACTAGGTACAGAAGTAACTACTTGTTCCATCATCAGTAACATACTAGGTACAAAAGTAACTACTTGTTCCATCATCAGTAACATACTAGGTACAAAAGTAACTACTTGTTCCATCATCAGTAACATACTAGGTACAAAAGTAACTACTTGTTCCATCATCAGTAACATACTAGGTACAGAAGACAGTAACTACTTGTTCCATCATCAGTAACATACTAGGTACAAAAGTAACTACTTGTTCCATCATCAGTAACATACTACAGTATTTACTGATGATGGAACAAGTAGTTCTGAAAACTGACTTGATGTACTTGCACAAGCTGTTGAATAACGGGGTGGACTCGATGTGTTTTCTTCAGGGCGTAGATACCATTCAATTGTCCAGTGCGTAGCACTCGATCGGCTCATCTACATAACATAACATGCATAGACAATTCACACAGATCGAGCTAATCCCAAACTAAGTTGAATCTTGTATTATGGGTACTAACACAACGATACACACATACAATGCACTAAACACATATACATCTAACACCCAGACCCAGGGCAATCTGAAAAAGGTCATTATTCACTTTGCCCTGGCCGGGAATCGAACCCGAGACCTCGTGACTCAAAGACAAGAGCGTTACCTAGACGCCTCACCGGCCGCCAAATCTAGTTTTAGTTTGACAATGACTTCTATTTTTATCAATATAAGACTCATTCTACTCTGAACAATCCATGGGTAGGTACTTACCGTGCTTTTTATAATAAAGGAGTAATACATATTTACACAATACGTATGAGATGACAATATGAAGAAGTGTGTGTTTGTGTTTGTGTGTGTGTGTGTGTATGTTACACTTTACACACATACATATACAGCACCCATGGGCGGTACCTCTTTAGGGGCGACGCATTTCATTTACATAATAATATGTAGGGTAGCCAGTTGATTAACTGCATGTAGCAAATATGCACATTTTCTGGAAAAGTTGCACTGGTTAAGAGTAGGTGAAAAAATCCAATTCAAACTGTGCCTTATAGTCTACAAGTCTTCGAACAATATGGCACCTCAGTCACTTTCTGAGCTCCGTGTTCCCAAAATACCTGCAAGTAGATCTCTACGCTCAGCTAAGACAGTGGTGGATACAGATGGATTGGATACCCTTGCGGGGCCTATTTACGATGTCTTGTATATGGGTATAATAAGTTTGAATAAAATGGCAGTGTCTTGTATATGTGTATATATACAAGACAATGCCATTTTGCCCCCCCCCCCCCTTTGAGTTTTTTTTCTGAATCCGCCACTGATCCATCAACATGCTGGAGGATATTAATAGAGCAAATAAGTCCTGCTTCTATGACTATATATTCTAAATCAAACATTCGTTACATCACTAACAGAGCTTTTGGCGTCGCGGGACCCGTCATCTGGAATCGACTCCCCGAGGATCTCCGTAAAAACCAATCGATAACAACATTCAGGAGCAAGTTGAAGATATCGCTCTTCCAACATAGTTTCCTGCGCCCTTGATATGGATACGACATTAAACGGCGCTGAACAAATCATCCAACAAAGTGATGTGAGAAGAAAACATTCTCCAAAGAAATTTCTCGAGAACGAGAAAATTCTCTGAGAATTTCTCCTCTGATGGAAGAGAAATTTCTCTCCATATTTTTTCTTAGTGGTATTATGACCTTTCGCCCAGTACACTTCGCAGCCAACCTGATTGATCCAAAATTTGTGGGGCTGATTAAGGCCCAAATCAGAGGTTATTAACACTTTTTTCCATGTACGTACCTGCAACTTATTTTATTTTAAAAATGGGCATGTGGGGTGTCAAACATCAAGATTTTTCATCAGTTATTAGCACTTTTTTCAATGTAAGTACCTAACATTTTTTGTTTCCATATTAATTGTAGCCATATTGGTGATAAATTGTCTCAACATTATTGTACATTGTTATTGATTGATTGAATAAAGTATTTATTATATTTATACTGTTAAATAAAAAATAATAAAAAAATCTCAGGAAATTCTATACTTCTTAAATTATTTCTTGAGAATTCCACAACACTAATCCAATATAAAAACATACATACAAGATGCCACCTACACATTGTGTAGCAAACATGCAAGCTTCCTCTACGCATACTTTATAATTAAGAATCTTTCTGTATTTTTTTGCGGTTATGTCGTTTACATACATTATTGCGGTCTATATTTTGTGGTCGGGAAGAAAGGTAAAACAAATATTATGTCATACCATGATTGATAGTCATCGGAGGACCTTACATTACGTCATACGAGTATATTTTGTAGTTGGGAAATATTCAAAATGTAATGTGATTTTTTTTTTACTTTTTTGAAATTATTACCTTAAGTATGCAAGCGAGACATGAACGTGGTTGAAGAAGGACGAAAGTTGAATAAATGCAGTTGATATGCGATCGTTGAGAAGAATGCAGGCTGGTAAAAGTTGCGTGACAGAGTGAAGAATGAGAATATTAGAGGAATGAGCGGATGCAAAAAGAGTGTTGTGGACATCGCTTAGTGAGGTTGCTGCGGGTTATGACTGCATGGTCCTGATTAACTTGCTTGTTCCGGCGCGCACGCGCAGTCACATTATCTCTTTTGGCTGCCTGTTATGCATGTTGGTTTGGTGTTTTGTTGTTTTTCTTTTTTTTCATTTTTTGTATAACTTTTGTAATAAATGAAAAACTTGTGGGCTTGGTGTTATATAGCAAAGGTTTGGATAATGAGTGCGGGTTGAGTAGGATAATGCATTGTCTTTGATTTGTGATTGTGTGTATTGTTTCTGTCCATGTGTATTTTTGAATGTTTTGTAATAATGATGAATAAATAAATAAATAAATTCGTGTGAATAAGTTACGGTGGTTTGGACATGTTGAACGAATGAACGAGTAAAGAATGACAAAGAGGATATTCTTATCTGAAAGAAGGGGTGTGAGGAAGTGCGGGCGTCCGAAAACCACATGGCTTGATCACGTGGAACAAATTCTCAAGGGCGGCTGTGTGTTGAGTAAGAGGAACCGACGTGCGTGCACGAGGAATTGTATGAATGTGAAATAAGTGAAAGCAGTATGTACATAAGGATAGATCTATATAGCGTTCCGTTCTCTCTGCCTACCCCACTTGGGATACGGCTTGAGGGTATAGTATAGTATAGTAGTACTACCTTATCATAACAGCCTTAAAAAGCGTGGTTCTCTCGTATCTGTCGGACATGTCGCAGTCTTTTAAGGCGCCTTATGCTTCACTCGGTACATAGTGAAGCAAACCGCAACCTTATTGAGCCAAATCGGTCTTGCAGGACTGAATTTGGAGACAGAGTATTTGGTGGTACAGGTTCCAGATGCTGGAACATGTCACCTCTGAATCTGCTAGAGGAGATGAAAAGAGAGAGCTTTCTAAGGAAGGTAAAAATACACATGTTTCCTGAAAGCTTCGGACAGCAAGATCACAATATGGTGCCCTTGAGGTAATGTCATGAGTAAACGGCACTTTTAATTATTAGTATGGTATTTGTCAAAATATTTTCAATGGATTGTTTTTATCAAATATTAAATTTTAATATTTATAGAATAGTATTCAACACCAACAGGCATTTTAAACAATTTTATTATAAAAGTTTCTTTTAGAGCAGTGATTCCCAAAGTGGTCCAGGTGGACCCCCAGGGGTCTACGAGAGACCTGACGGGGGTCCACGATGGTGTGACTAAAAAATGGGGGTCCACGAGTTGTAGAAAGGGGTCCACGTATCGGATATTCGGTAAAAGCACCAGATATTGACAAAAACAATAGTCGGTACAAATACACGGTACATTGTAGAAAAAGGTACTGTGAGAAAATATTCTGTAAGAGAAACGAGGAGTTTTTGAAATATTTCAAATTCCTATACCATTCCGAAAATTTAGCGACGGGGTAGAAATAAAACCAATTTTTTGAAAGTGGTCCATGAGAAAAAATAGTTTGGGAACCTCTGTTTTAGAGCATGCAAAAAATAGTATAATCGCACATGCATCGTTTTAAATATGGTAGAACGACATATTATACATTTTTAACCAAGCATAGGCAATTCACACAGGTAATTCACAAATATTTGAATCTGAACCATATATTCTCTTACAATGTTCTAAATACATGCACACATAACACTCGACCTAGAATATTTTAAAAAGGTCATTCTTCATTTTGCCAGATAATAGAGAAAGATACCTTCATATTTATAAATTGTAATACGTGGAGCACCCGGTAAAGAATTGGTCTCCCACTCTTTTCCGCAAGTTTTTGAGAGTCCTGTAAGAGGCAGGTGTTCGAAAAAATAAAGAAATTTTACATCTCAATTTCAGCGATGGGGTTTGCCACCCATCCTGAATGTCACAACTGTTTATAGTCACAGAGAAGACGGTCTGCATGTTTATTACATGCAGCTGGTCTGCTTGCTACCCCACTAGTGGGATATGCCGTGATGGTTCTGTAGTAGTAGTAAGAAAAAACTTTTCTGGTTTTAGTTAATAAAGTTTGTTTTTTGTGTGTCTATGTTCCTAAACCAAATATTCGCCTGATTATATGCAAATAAATGTACATTTGTTGTCGTGGTTTGGATATGTGGAGCTATTGGATGATGTTAGGATGACGAAGAAGATAAATATTTATCTGAAAGAGGTGTGTGAGAAAACGCGGATATCCGAGAACTATGTGGCTTGATCAAATTCTCGAAGACGGCCGTGTGTTGTTTCAGAGAAATCTGCGTGTATTAGAAATTGTATGAATGTGGAAGAGGCTAAAGAAGTATAATATAGGGATAGAGCTGTGTGGTGTTCTATCTACCTGAGCATCTAGCAAAGAATTGATCTTCCACTCTTTTCCAAGTTTTCGAGTGTCCTGTAGAAGGCAGATATTCGAAAAAATAAAGACATTTTAGCTACATCTTAAATTCAGCAACGAGGTTTGCCACCCATCATGAACGTCTTAGATTATTGTTTGCAGACCATTCGCATGCAAAAAACATGCAAGTTGTCCTCTCCGTGTCGACAAAAAAATTAAACTGTAAAATATGAAATAAAATGAAGGAAATTAAAAAAAAAATCTAAAAATAAGTTTTATATAATATATATTTATTGAATATAAAATATGAAATGCACAAAATAGATCAATAATATGATAAAAATAATAAACACATAAAAAAATACATATAGAATAAATATATACATACATAAAATGATGGTGTATCTATTAAGAATGATAAGTTTTCAATATGACATGTTATACAATAAGATATAAATAAGAAAAAGAAAATATTTTTTATTTACAACAATATAATTAGATTTTCTTATCACAGTGTTTGGTGCTAAGTAATTTAAGGATATCATTTTTTAAATATATAAAAATATATTAAAAGATAAGAAAATATTATAAAGAGAATAGTTTAAATTCTACAATTTTATATCATTAAATGAAATTTTTATAATGAATTGTGATTTGCTGGTGGTTTGTTAGTAAAGGTTGAATTTAAATGAACTGAACATAGAACACCGGGTTAGTTGGAAGACAGCGATAAACTCGCCCTCTGTACATTGAATTATGTTATTGATATTTTCTTTGATACTTTTTTTTTTTTTCAAAAAGATATATCTGGGTTCGGTTATAAACCCAAATACAACCTTATACACCTTTCACACTAAGCTAAAAGCTTGTGCTGTGAAAGGGGAGTTTGCCGGAACCAGTTTTAATTTCTGTTATTGTAAACAATGTACAGTGAATAATAAAATAAATAAACAAACATAATATCTGAAGTTGACCTATATATTTATTACATGCACTTGGTTCACTGGTTGCACTACTTGAGGGCATAAAGCATATGCTTTATAGATATATATAAATATATTAAGATATTAAAAAGTAAACACATACATTAATAAGATGCTTAAAAGAATAAAAATAATTGCAAGCAATATTATTTTACTAGACAAATAGTTATTGTATATAAAAAAATATAAAAATGTTATTTTTACATACCTACACGAGATGTAAGAATTAATAAAATTTAAATTGTAGAATATTTTTATATTTCGTTTCATATATTTTAAACATTTTTTTTGATGCATGTGATCAATAACTAATGCTTTGAAAAAATAATTGAAATTGAAAATTTAATTAAAATTTAGTAGTGAGAATATTTAATTTTATTTTTATGAAACACCAATATTACTCTAAAATAAAAATTAAACAACACTTATTTTTTCCTAAGCGTGTATTTTTAAATTGATATTGGTTATTTATTAAAAATTAAGACAATTTAGACAAAAACAGAGACAATTGTAAATCAAAATATTATTAAAAATTGAGCAATTTTCATTTATAAAATATTGAATTAAAATTTAAATAAGATTTCAGGAATACATATAAAAAAAAAACCTTTCCCTAGCATTAATAGAGTAACTGAGGTAGTTTAAAAATTTTGCGTTTTATTAATAAAATAGCAAAAATATTAAAAATAATAATAAAAAAATCATTAAAAAATATTGTGCATTCTTATTTTATAAAACTAAACACCTTTAATGTAAATATAAAAAAAACATAATAAAAAATATAAACAAATAAAAACATAAAAAATCCATTTCAAATTCATATTATCATATTTGGTAATTATTTAATTTTTATTTCCACAGTTGACATTTTTATTATAATTTCATAATAATAAAATAATTGTTATATTTATTCATTTTACAATATAATAATTTTATATTTATTTAATCAATAACGAGCTGTCTGAAGCTTCCATCAACACCGAAGAGATCATCGTGGGTTTTTGGTTTGCCTGGTCTTCTTGATTCATCGGCTTTGAGATTCTCCTGCTCTTTGAACCAGTCGGAGTAGCCTTCTAACTTTGCCTTCCAAGCGTCTGAAAAATAGGAAATGTTAATTGAAAAATCATAATATAAATCGAAAAAAATCAACCACTGATCAATAACAAATTCAGGAGCAAACTAGTTATCACCCTTGACATGGAAACTTCTTTAATGGATCAAATGAAATCAACCATAATCAGCTTTAATGTCATTTTGATATTCAAAAAGTTTATAGAGCTTTTAAATTGCTTTTAATACAAAAATATTCCATGATTTGGGGAATCGTATTGTTATTTTTTTTAAAAAACAAGCGTCGAGATGCCTTTCTTATTTCTTTCAATTATTGTATTTTGCACAATATTGAAGACGATTTCGAAAAAGATTGAATTGTTTTCAAAATGATACTAATTCAAAAGCAGAAAACATTAAGGACTCCCTCCCATGCTTGGATATCTCAGAAGACATGAGATTATATTGTGTTATATGTTATAATGTTTTTGTATTTAAATTTAAATTCTTGACGCAGATAACTTTCTTGAAGATAAAACAATATCATATACAGCGTCCTTGAGGTGCTATGGCACAAAGATAGCGCTCTAAATACTCTTCATTTTTTTTTATTTATTCTTTCTTATCTACTCTTCTACACAAAACTTTTATCCTCAAAAAGCGCAGGATCGGTAGTCTTCTGGGCTGTGATACGATTTCGTCCACTAGGACGATCGCATCATATCATTTTACAAAATTATCAAAAGAGAAATTATCAAATATTAAAAGAAATGAATTTACATGAATTGTACATAAGGAAAGTATATAAATTGGCTCGTAACCCCCAGCTTCGCTACATACATTTTGCAATGTACGTAAGCGAAACACATAGAAAATTAATTATATTATATAGAGAAAGTTACAATTATATTTGCAAGTAAAACAGATTAATATTTTGGCTCAAGTTCATGTCTAGGGATGATTCTACTTGGTCTGTACAAGAGGAATGCATTGTGTGTGGGTGTGTACATATTTCAATTATACATATTATACTTACGTAAAGTTCAGAGAATTCTTTATCCTTTGGTTTCATCATTTTCTTATGGTCATCATATCATTATAGAATACTTAGGTAATTTATGCAATAATGTTTCTTCTGTTAGCACAATTTATATTGCAAAGATTCTACTTATATCTTTCCTTGAATAGAATTATAGATATATATCTCCAAGTAAACAATAAAAAATTATATCAAGTGGAACAAAGATTATCATAAGTACATCAGACCTTTCCAAGAAAGTGGATATATTATTTCCATCAGTGGAGCCATTCCTTTAACTCTTTGTTGCTTTCATAGTAAAATAATAGGGTCTTTCATCCATTGGTTGATCAAGGAATTGAACCTTTGTGACATAACTACTCCAAGTATAAACTAGGTTATCTGAATTCCACTTACAAAGAGGCTAAGAAATGCACTTTAAACAGAATAGAAGCACAGAAGGTACTTGTAGGTATAATAAATGGATTTCAACAGAAAGATAACTTATGGTAAGTGATTCACGTTTATTGTGCAAACATATATTACATAACAAGACAGTTATTTTCAAAGTAAATTTGTAGGGAATAACATTCCGTTCAATATACAAAGTTATGAAAGTTATACCATATTCGGACGGAGACAATAAAACAAACAAGGGCAATTATCAAATACACCATCCTTGGTATTACAATATAAATCAATACCTGGTTTATCAAGTGATTTATAAATATTTAATTGGAATCATTCATTCTTCATTCAAACTCAAAATCTGATATTATTACACAAAGGAAATTAATACATAGGTCAGTTCAATGATAATAGGAACTAAGTTATGGAAAAATTATCATCACCAACAATATTCAATAGTAATATAGTCACTTACAGGTGGACAAGCGAACAGTCGTTGAATAACACAAAGACGTGCATGCTACTGATGACGTATTTTGTACACATTGACGGTAGAAGGCAGGTTCGTGAAAGAAACATACTCTGAGGTATCTATGGCGGTCGCTGGCCATTCCAAAGACGTACTGGGGTGCGTAGGTGGTGTCAGAATCTGATAGATTCTGTTCTCAGGACGGAAGAGGTCACTACTTCTCGAGAGGCTTGAGAAACCTTATATGTTTCCACTCCATCCTCTGTGTAAAAGGTAGAAGGCGTCACTATTTCAATAGTCCTTTCAAATTCACATTGGGATGAGAGTTACATCGGTAAATCACCGATAAGCAATGCGCAGGCTACCCGAGATGAAGCGGTACACGTTGCAGACTTATGAACACATTCATAATGTTAAATTTACATCACTGAGCAAGTATAAAGAATTGTTTAAGTGGTTTGTATGATTCCTAACATGGAATAGTTGTTCAGAAACAATGGATTATCTTATTTCACACGGTTATGAATATTGGCGGGAACACAACGAAACCACACCCTAACGGACATATATTATTTACTCAAAACTTTCCAAATGTTATCCTAATATCACTTCAATAACCCAATATATATAACTCAAAGGTAACACAAGCCTGTTCATAACATTATTCAATTTATTAATTACTATTAATTATTAATCGTTACTATTGTTCCTTGATATTGGCGGTAAGATTGGTCGCGCACGTAAAACTAACACAGACTTGTAAAGTACATTATTAACGACACACAATAAGAATTGTTTTACGTACAACAGAGGGCAACACACTTGTTTATCGCATTACGAAGTTAAGTACTATTACATAATTATTGTTAGTATTATTATTGTGTCGGAGTTACGCACATCGCTGTTCGCGACTAAGGCGGGAAGGGACAAACCCTTCTTTCGTCCAACCTATGCCATGGTTTGCGGGTAACTGAATTTGCTTGCAAGCGACGCGAGGAGGAACAGGCACGTTTAACGGTTATTCTTCAAGGGAATGAGCATCATACGATGTGGTGCCGTGTGCAGATCGAAGCATCAGCCAGTCACGTGTTCCTTGTAACGTACAATTATTATTATTATTACGGAAGACTCACAGACAACAAATGACTGTAGGAACATTAGCCAGTATGAACTTTTCCGCAGCGATTATTTAATGCGTAGCATTCTCCCTTTCGGCCCCTCTTGAAAATTTGAAGAGAAGCGACAAATTTTCAAGTTCCTCAATTATACAAAAAAAAGTTGAGAACCACTACAAAAATTGTTGAGAACCACTGGTTACATGAAAAGATTGAATACCACTGGTCACAAAAAAAAGTTGAGTACCACTGGTTACATAAAAGTTGAGAACCATTGGATACATAAGCAACTACATAGGTACCCAATTACAGACAAACAATTCAAAAAATGGTAGCTTATATACTATTACAATGTTTCTTACATCCTATAGCCCGTTCAATTATTATTAAACACTCGCGGTAAATTGCCCATAGTCAAAATTGATGCGAACTGTTTTCATATTTTGACTTACACTTCTTAATAATAACACAAAATTCACATTGGTTGTTTTAGTACGGGGCTCCTAACAAAAGTTTGAGAGCTACAATCATAACAATATAATAGTACATAGAGGTGTGTATATATATATAGACAGGTGCATATGTGCATGTATACGAAAAACACAGGTTATGAAAACAACAACTTTAAACATCTTACAATACAATTTTATAGAAACTCAGGATCGTTATTACGTTACAATATACGGTTCGTTCTACATTGGTGATAAAATTATTCCTTTCAATTTATCAATATACGTACGTTTCATTGATGGATTCATTTACTACGATCGACGACAAGTTAACATTTTAAACATGACAAACATATAAAACAAAAGTTACATACTTAAGAAGTTGGTTTACATCATTTTCGATTCCAGTTACATGTATCCGGCAAGGGAAAAGTAACATAAAGGAATTTAAATAAATATAAACAATTTTGTATAGATGGAATTAGAGATACCACATTTACGCTTCATTTTACCCATTAAGCTTAATAGCACTCATATACAAGTGATTTCATGTACCATGTACCATACAAAGATATTGGCAAAGCACAGAAAGAAATCATACATAATAAGGACATATACATATTAGAAAAACAATTTACACGCAGACATGACATAATGGTACATCACGACGACTGCAATCACATTTACAGTAACCGATATTCATTATTGGCGTCAAATCCTTCTACGCCTATCACATAGTCACAATTCTCACACAGAGACAGATTTCTCACATAGAGATAATCTCAGAGGGAGCTACCCTCACACAGGCTTAATACATGACAAATACATTGAACAACTTTCGATCTTTGCTACACAATATACAAGTTACAAGTTCAATAAATTCTTTACATACATCATTATTCAAATTCAACATTTACTTCTTCATACAGGGCTCACCTTTCATAAACAGATTCATACATCATCTTTATTCACTAACATACAATTAATCAAAATTATCCCATTGAATATCTGTAGCCAACATTCCACTACAGGTTTTATTCTGTGTCCTTCATAAGCCATTCCGTTCAATGTCAAAATGTTCTATCACATTTTCCAATGTATTCAAGCAACATAAACAACTTTTACACAAAGTCACAAAATTATTTAATTCAACAAGGATATACTACATCCAAACATTTCCAATTACAATTCATAAGAGATTACTACGTGTCCTACGCGGAATTAAACGTCATATAAACTCAAACTTCAAAATAATAGGCATGAACGATTAGCAATCACATTGTCTACATTCATCAAAAAGAGCATTACGATTTATCTTTCACACATCCAGATAACATCGTCTCTACATTGATTACACAAGAAGTCACAAAAAAGTATTTAAACACATCTCTCCTACCACGGCTTTACATATTACATAAACATAACTCATTTTTTTATCAAAGAGCGTTCGTTAGTTTACCTTAACGGAATAATTCACTAAACGGACTCAGTTCTCAAATAAACAAGGCATAGGTTACTTCAATATTTCACGATGGTAATAAGCCGCAAAAGTCACATTATTACATTTCAAGAAAATTAATTACTTCACAAAAGATAACAAATTCCGAACACAAAGGGTTAATATTCAACAGCAAAAAAGATTCTACATCGTTACATGGTTACTTCTTTAATTTCCAAAAAAAAATACAAAACATCATTCTACTATTTACGTTAATGTCAAAATTTTCAACGATGGTCATCAAAGGGTTAACTGTTTCTTAACTAAATTCAAAAATTTCAGTTACAGTTCACAACTTGACATTAAAAGAAAATTCAATTATTGTTCACAAAGGGTTAACAACTTCGGTCATGTTTCACTAAGGGTTAACTGTATTTATATTTCAAATTTCGTGAACGGTCGTGAAGGGTTTAACATTATTCATTTCGATTTATTTATTTTTTAACTTTAATTTCCTCAAAACAAAAATATTTATTTAATATTATTCATCATTATTATTTCGTCACATCACTACGTACGCATATATATATTCTTATCAAAACTCTACTACGCATAATTTTACACAACAACGCTCATTTAATATTATTTCTCCAAGAGTTCAATAAAGATATTTATTCCAAATACAACATTTTATTGTTTCAAAAAAATTTAATTCAATTTAATATTTAACATCGATTTTTACTTTCATCGTTTGAAAATGAATTTACTATTAAAATAACATTACAACAAAAATTCTGTTTACCGGCTAAACAAATTTACTTGTACAAAATGGTTTACTATACACAAACAGCATGGGTACATATTATTTCGTTTCATTCAAATAATATTTCGTTCTACCAATACTCTGGACTTCCGTTTCGCGCGTGAATATTTCTATTACATTGTTGCGGTAGGTCTGTACGCTGTCTCTCTTTCGCTTGCGACGTATAGGTACATACTATACGTTGTATAGATAGGCATACTACTGTTCGCACACCGCTCACTTCTCGCGATGTATAACTACGGTATAATATTATATCCATCCTTACGGCGTTCGATATTATAGATACACACTATTATAATATTCATTATGTTATGTTGGTCGGTTTGCGATGGTACATACTACACGTTGTTTAGGTAGGTATGTATACTGCGGTATAATAATATTATCGGTCTCTACTGATACGATCTTTTCTTAGCGCGCGATGTATTTCGCACGAAGGTACATTACCCCGATACAACGACATACGTCCGGCGACAAATTTATCGACGCCTTACTTCATCTCGCGCCCAGTACTTCCTGCTACAAGTTACTAATACCGTCGTTACAAACATATTCGCGATATACAGAACCACTTTTATTTTAAATACGAACATTTAAATTATCTATTTTACGATTCCTGTTTCATTTTTAAAATTGTTTTCATATACATACACACATCAAAATCATTACACTTTCAATTAATATCAATACACATTATTACACATTAAAGATAAGAACTCTGAACCTTACAATTATACACCCTCACCACACAATACATTTAAAATTCCGGGCCAACAATTATACGAATTGTTAAATCACGGACATAGCCCACAAATTGTTACGATTTCGTCCACTAGGACGATCGCATCATATCATTTTACAAAATTATCAAAAGAGAAATTATCAAATATTAAAAGAAATGAATTTACATGAATTGTACATAAGGAAAGTATATAAATTGGCTCGTAACCCCCAGCTTCGCTACATACATTTTGCAATGTACGTAAGCGAAACACATAGAAAATTAATTATATTATATAGAGAAAGTTACAATTATATTTGCAAGTAAAACAGATTAATATTTTGGCTCAAGTTCATGTCTAGGGATGATTCTACTTGGTCTGTACAAGAGGAATGCATTGTGTGTGGGTGTGTACATATTTCAATTATACATATTATACTTACGTAAAGTTCAGAGAATTCTTTATCCTTTGGTTTCATCATTTTCTTATGGTCATCATATCATTATAGAATACTTAGGTAATTTATGCAATAATGTTTCTTCTGTTAGCACAATTTATATTGCAAAGATTCTACTTATATCTTTCCTTGAATAGAATTATAGATATATATCTCCAAGTAAACAATAAAAAATTATATCAAGTGGAACAAAGATTATCATAAGTACATCAGACCTTTCCAAGAAAGTGGATATATTATTTCCATCAGTGGAGCCATTCCTTTAACTCTTTGTTGCTTTCATAGTAAAATAATAGGGTCTTTCATCCATTGGTTGATCAAGGAATTGAACCTTTGTGACATAACTACTCCAAGTATAAACTAGGTTATCTGAATTCCACTTACAAAGAGGCTAAGAAATGCACTTTAAACAGAATAGAAGCACAGAAGGTACTTGTAGGTATAATAAATGGATTTCAACAGAAAGATAACTTATGGTAAGTGATTCACGTTTATTGTGCAAACATATATTACATAACAAGACAGTTATTTTCAAAGTAAATTTGTAGGGAATAACATTCCGTTCAATATACAAAGTTATGAAAGTTATACCATATTCGGACGGAGACAATAAAACAAACAAGGGCAATTATCAAATACACCATCCTTGGTATTACAATATAAATCAATACCTGGTTTATCAAGTGATTTATAAATATTTAATTGGAATCATTCATTCTTCATTCAAACTCAAAATCTGATATTATTACACAAAGGAAATTAATACATAGGTCAGTTCAATGATAATAGGAACTAAGTTATGGAAAAATTATCATCACCAACAATATTCAATAGTAATATAGTCACTTACAGGTGGACAAGCGAACAGTCGTTGAATAACACAAAGACGTGCATGCTACTGATGACGTATTTTGTACACATTGACGGTAGAAGGCAGGTTCGTGAAAGAAACATACTCTGAGGTATCTATGGCGGTCGCTGGCCATTCCAAAGACGTACTGGGGTGCGTAGGTGGTGTCAGAATCTGATAGATTCTGTTCTCAGGACGGAAGAGGTCACTACTTCTCGAGAGGCTTGAGAAACCTTATATGTTTCCACTCCATCCTCTGTGTAAAAGGTAGAAGGCGTCACTATTTCAATAGTCCTTTCAAATTCACATTGGGATGAGAGTTACATCGGTAAATCACCGATAAGCAATGCGCAGGCTACCCGAGATGAAGCGGTACACGTTGCAGACTTATGAACACATTCATAATGTTAAATTTACATCACTGAGCAAGTATAAAGAATTGTTTAAGTGGTTTGTATGATTCCTAACATGGAATAGTTGTTCAGAAACAATGGATTATCTTATTTCACACGGTTATGAATATTGGCGGGAACACAACGAAACCACACCCTAACGGACATATATTATTTACTCAAAACTTTCCAAATGTTATCCTAATATCACTTCAATAACCCAATATATATAACTCAAAGGTAACACAAGCCTGTTCATAACATTATTCAATTTATTAATTACTATTAATTATTAATCGTTACTATTGTTCCTTGATATTGGCGGTAAGATTGGTCGCGCACGTAAAACTAACACAGACTTGTAAAGTACATTATTAACGACACACAATAAGAATTGTTTTACGTACAACAGAGGGCAACACACTTGTTTATCGCATTACGAAGTTAAGTACTATTACATAATTATTGTTAGTATTATTATTGTGTCGGAGTTACGCACATCGCTGTTCGCGACTAAGGCGGGAAGGGACAAACCCTTCTTTCGTCCAACCTATGCCATGGTTTGCGGGTAACTGAATTTGCTTGCAAGCGACGCGAGGAGGAACAGGCACGTTTAACGGTTATTCTTCAAGGGAATGAGCATCATACGATGTGGTGCCGTGTGCAGATCGAAGCATCAGCCAGTCACGTGTTCCTTGTAACGTACAATTATTATTATTATTACGGAAGACTCACAGACAACAAATGACTGTAGGAACATTAGCCAGTATGAACTTTTCCGCAGCGATTATTTAATGCGTAGCAGCTGGTCAGCTTTAACTGCCACGTGAGAATTTTTTAGAAGTAAAGAAGTATTATTATAGTCTTAAAGCATTGAATATATGCAGGTTTTTGTAACCTTATGATTATTAAAAGCCTTCTGATCTAGGAAATGAAGACTAAACTTACTGTTCAAATCAATGATGGATCCAGCGTTACCGCCATATTCTTCTGGAAGCATTTCTTTGGGCACATGCTTGTACAGACCTTCAATATCACTGTGGATGAAAATCTGAAAAAAAAACAGCAAATTAATAAATTTTATTGGTTCTTCGTCGATAATGGGTCAGACTGAATAAGTAATAATTGTCTATGGAAATGATTCTAGTTCTTTTATTTTTTATTATCAAGGCAGCACAGCCAGTTACAGTTGATTTATGCCACCTATGAACACCTTAAGTGATCTCTGAAAACCAATTTTGTAAGCGTCGGGACGCCATTCTCATTTATTTCAACTATATCTAAATAGGTATGGCTCTCCAAATGAAATTGTCGGATTGGTTATGTCGAAACAGAATTTACAAAATAATATTGATATAAAACATTGATTGTGTCGAGATCTATAAAACCAAATTTCTCAAAACAGTCAAATCCTATGGAATTTATTTGAAAAATAGGAAAGATATTCCAAGTTTCCATTGAATACAGTGCAATTTCATGAAATCAATAAACAAACGTTTTTTCAACTTTACTGTTTATTATGCTTGATTTTATTATTCTTGATTTTATATTGGCACGGAGAAGACAGCTTGCATATTTTATATTCAGCTGGTTTGCTGGCTACCCCACTTGTGGGATATGCCGTGATGGTATAGTAGTAGTAGTAGTTTATTATGTCAATCTTACCTCAATGAGAATTCTACACATAATTACGAATGTTTGGAGTCAAAAAACTTTACTAATACCACTAAAAATTATTATACGCGCGACCAAGGTTTCAACAGGTAACCTGTCATTCTCAAGCGCAATATTCGAGTCAAATATATAAAGAATGACAGGTTACCTGTTGAAACCTTGATAATAATTAATAATAAAAATCTTTATTGCACAAAAAACAAACATTATTAAAATATAAATATTGTAGAACCAGACAAACCTTGATCGCGCGTATAATAAATTTTAATAGTATTAGTAAAGTTTTTTGACTCCAAACATTCGTAATTATGTTTAGGAGCTACCACAACGTTACCGCCAAATCAATAAATGAGAATTCTACAACCTAAACACCAATACAGTGAATAGTGCAAATTAAGTAAGTTTTTGGACTCTAATGACATTGTACTGCACATAGGTAAGTCTGATTTTGATCCCAAGCCATTCATCTGCATTTTCGTACTAAAAATAGGTAAAAATAGACGTATTGTTAGAAGCATTTTTAAGACTTTGTTGATCATTTTGAAAATATTGTACTCACTCTTTCCCTGATTTTCTCCTTAATGAAAGGCTTAACAAAGTTGACAATAGTGTCCACAAGTGGAGAAATATTTACAACATGGACTTCCTTCAGCTTTACTGGATAGGCTTCCTGAAATAAAAGATAATAAATATTTAAGTTAAAATAAAATAATTTTGCCTTGTGGAATTTCCGAAAAGGAATCAATATACTACTCAATTCTGTAAGTTTTCGAGTGTCCTGTGAAAGGTGAGTATTCCCAAAACATCACATATAAGACAGTTACATAACATCTTCAGTTTTGCGATGAAGTATGCCATTCATCGGAATGACTTAATTTAATTATAAAGTGAGTATTTTAACATTGCATTTAGAGTCAAACATGTATGATTAATGGCTAAATATCCCCTATTCTCAATACGCCGTTCCTATTACAACGACGTCTGAGCGTAACGAAGATATGACTCAATTGGCGTAGTGGCGCTGTGAATGGAGAAGGTTGGTTATGCCCTGTGTTCCTGATTAAGGCAATTGTATTAGATGCATGATAAAAAGTTTTAAACAAATCTTTTGTACTAACCTGAACACAGATAAGGAACTTCTTAACAAGTGTAGGAGTAAACTTGGCGAAATGGTTTGGAGTAGCGACAGTTGCGTCCAAGATGTAGACATCTCCAGCCACACCAGTGGATTCCTCAGCTAGACGGACATCTCCGATCATAAGAGCAGCCTTCAGAGCCTCAGGCACATTAGGGGTAATCAGATCCTTAGAGACACCTGAAAATATTATAGAAATATTAATTGGAAGTAATGTTAAAGTAGCTGTATAGGATCAAGTTGTTTTGTAAAATTGGAATCAATCTATACCTAATTTATATGTTATGGTTGGTCGCCGTATGGAAAAAATCTTAGACTTTCAAACAAGAGGTCTGTGGTTTAACACCTCTCAATGTCGACCTTCAACACCTTGTCGACACAAGCATATTTTTTACTTTGAAGGTTTCTGAGGTATATTTTGGGTTTAATCCAAACTTAGCTCCACATTTTATACAAAAATAATTTTAATTTATTGCGGCATCTCCCATGTGTGGGGGGACGAACAAATGGACAAGCTTTCATAAAAATGAGAAATTTAGTATGAACATCTATGCCATCCCATACTTTTCAGTAAGTTTTCAAGTGTCCTGTAAAAATCAAGCATTGGTAAAACGTCGCTTATGTTTGAAAATTTTACATCTTCAATTATTCAGCTATGAGATATGCCTTCTATCCTGAATACCTTAAAATTTATTGGCACGCAAAGGAAGCATGTTTATATAACAACCAGTTGGTCCACTGTCTATCCCACTTGTGCGACATACCGTGATGGTATAGCCATTAATGGTATAGATGGTATAACTTTAAATAGATTAAAATTTTATTCAAGAAACATTTGTATTGAAACACAATCAGTTAATCATAAAATATTATAAAACTAGAGTAATTAATTTCCTCCACATTTTTAGTATATAAATAGTATCAGAGGTGAACACTTTTATTCGAAAAAAAATAATTTATCGTTAATCTGTTAAAGTCAAGTTAAAGTTAACTTCGTTAATTGTCAAGTTGTTACTTTATTGAAAATATAACATAAGTTATGTTTAATCGTTACAGTTTATTCCAGAAAGTAAAAAAAAATATTAAATATAAAATTGTCAGTGTGGAAATGTCAGAAACCAATAAAAAAAGTCCTGCGCCCGTTATTATAAAAAAAAGACAGTACTTATGATGAGTATCTAATAGATCTTTGAAAAATCACTGAGGCATCTCCATTCTCAGAATGTAACAAGAATTAATTTAACAGAAGTTAATGTTACAGTTAAAAAAATTAGATGGAATTTATAATGTTAATCACAATTTTATTATTAACTTTTAAATCGTTTCAAAAAGAAATTGTTTTTGGATTTTTAATTTTAATTAACATACAGATTTTAAAAACACAGTTAATATTCAAATACTCAATCCACCTCCTCTTCTTCCTGCTATCCTTTGCCTACATTCCCTTACGCTGAACCTGTCGTTTTTGTTTTAAATTTATATTTTACTCAGCTTTCTTGATAATGTCAAACTATCTTGACAAAAGCACTCGAGCACATAGTCGCTGCATATTCAAAAAGGGGTATGTGAATTCATTAATGTTTTGTAACTTCTAGAATAAACTGCTTATAACGACACCATAACTATTTTATACAGAAGTTCTTAGAATCAAATATTAAAATTCAATACTTAAAAAATAAAATCACATGCCAATAAAAAGCCCATGTAACAATTTTAATGCTCTAATGAACAGTTTTTGAAGAGTATACCTAAATAAAAATTATTACACGTACCTACCTCTTTTTGAATATGCAACGACAAAAATAATTAAAGGTCAGTCCTGTAAATAGGTTTGATTTGCTGTGTGGTCAGATTTGGTCAAATTTGGTCAGATTTGCTCATTGTAGGTGTCAATGTCCACCTCTGAATGACCTTGTTATTTTCAGGTTAATGTTTTAATGAATGAATTAATATATAAGTTAGTTACAAATGATTAAATAAAAATAAAAATTAATGAGTAATTGTTCTTGATTTCCACCACATTTTAAACAAATATATTTATCTTAAGTTTTATGAATTTAAATAGCTCACTTTTTTGGGATTTAGGTAGTATAATTCCATAATGAAGTATAAAAAAACAAATGTTTTTTCTATCATCTTATATTAACCTTTTTTCTAACTTTATATAATTATGTAGTTATTGTCTGTTTTGTGCTTTTAATATTTATAAAATAAAATAAAATAAAAATAAATAAGGGCATTGTAAACGTCACTCTCAGCAAGAAAATAGTTGAAAAAACATTTATTTTTAAATTTTCGAAATTAAATAGGTTTATATGGGATATCTTAAAAATCAGCAAGAGTTCATTTAATCATTTAAGGAAATTGTGACAGCTTTACGTCTTGTAGGTCCAAGGGAAGAATACTTACCAAAGATATAATCACAATTTTCGAGGATTTCAAATTTAATTTTTTTTTTCAATAATACTTATTCTAGAAATAAAGTTAGAATGAAAAAGGAAATAAAATTTCATGCAAGCAAAATTATTTATAATTGATTCCAGTAAAAGTAAAATTTTACTGGTATTGTAATAAATTTGTCATCAGTAGAGGCAAAAAATATTACAAAAGTATTTACCGAATACAATGAAAGTAAAAGTTATACAGCCGTACTCACAAATAAGGAATAGCTGTTATTCCAGCTTTTAGGCCTGATTAAGTTATACTTGATTCAGTATCAAAGATAAGTATAGGACTAACTTTATGCCTGACTAATACTTATTACTTATTAAAGTATGGTTTGAGATCGACAGGTGATAAATTTAAAAATACTTTTTAGCTAATTATTATAAGGTATTATTATCTTGAAAACTTCTCCCTGCATTGACCATTACAGCTTCTGGCCAAGGTGATCTCAGCAGGAAAAGAAATTAAACGAGAGAGAGAGAGAGAGAGAAAGAAACCTCATCAGAAAGAAACGATAATATCACAGGAGTCTCTATCCTGGTGATAAAGTCATTGCATGTTTTGTTGAAAATATCAACATGAATATTATTTAAATCGTTAAATAATTTTACAGCCTTACCGACAGGAGAATTTGGGATTATGTTTGTTCTGCTATTCGGTGGGTAAAAAAGTATATTTATTATGCTGTCGAGAATGATTGTACGATATTGGGACGTGAATACTTAAATCGCTCAATATCATTAGATTACTTATAAAGCCACTTAAGGGTTTGAAAAAATGCCTCAAAAATATGTATAGAAATATTCTCTGTGCCGAGTTCTATAAAATGTATATGAAAATTAGGAGAAAAGTTCTGAGTTTGAATTGAAAACGGTCAATTAGTTTTAATTAGCTTTACTGACATTTAACTGGATATGTCCGATTTCAATCACAAGCCATTCAAATGTCAACTTTTACTCGTTTTGAATGTCAAGCTTAGAATTTTTATTAAGGCATTGAGTTTCAAAATCACAGAAAAAGTTTTATGTTTATTGATTGTAGATAATTTGAATGCATTCTCTTTAAAATTGTAAGTTTTGTAATCAATGTACACAAAATCATGAGCAAATAAATAATAAAACTTTTGCTCTAAGCAGGAATAACAAATCGTTTTTTTGAGGTTTTAATTTATTCGGGGTTAATTTAAGACAAGTCTATTTAGCCATGTCTAAACAATATGCATTTGTGAGTACGTCTGATTCGATATTACCTTTGAAGTAATCATTAATGGTTAGACATGCGTCCATCATGCATGTTGCTGAGTTATTATAAGAATGTTGCTAACATTCTTTGTTTAGTCTGCAATCACAGCCAGTAGCTCTATGTTCAAGCAACAATATTTGTAGGATATATTGATAAATACCTTTACTTGTTTTGGTGTAAACTAAATTACCTCTCATGACAACAACTCGTCGTCCCTCTGGGGTCAAACCTGGAAGTGGGGGCATGTTGCTGGAAAAAGAAAAACAAGCAGATTTTAGTAAAATTCATCATAATTTAAGTCAGATCCAGGAGATTGACATGCATTTTTACGTCGTTGTCAGGTCTAAGAATGGTATATAATATGACGGCACAAGATCGTCGAACTGAATGGAAGCTCCTTGACTTCTGCATTACTCAGGTATTCGGTGGGTCCTTCAATAGTCTAAAAAGCTTCAGGAAAATATAATTCTTTTCTTTTTTAGACGATTACGACTCCATTTTGTTCTCTTCTGTTCTGGCCTTGGTGTAGTCAATTCCTTCCGACGATATTCTTTATATTTTCAAAATAATATATATTTATGGCCCCTAATTAAGTGATAAAAATATTTTATTTACTTGGTTATTCTACTCTATTTTTAAAGACCATCCACTTGTTTACGAGTGATTTGAATTTACTTGGTAAAACCTTAAAATAAAATTTTTGAACTTTTGTGTGTTTTAAATAAGGATTTTTTTTGCTTACATGAGTGAAAAGACTTCCTGAAGTTCAGGTCTGGCCATGTCTCTATCAGCGAAGAATTCTGGCACAGCTGTTCTCATAGTGAAGTACATGTCCAATTTCCTTTTGCATTTCTCCAAGGAGAACTTGCACCCTCGGAGGAATGTCATGATGCGATCGTCATCTGAAAATACAAACAGGAATCAAATACATAAAAGAAGAAAATAAAATCATAAAGATCTTTTTGTTATTCACCACCCATGATTCAAATCTTGTTTTTTTTTTTCTAAAAGAGCAGCGCCCGCCACATATCTCGTATCGTACCTGGGAATATGTAACTCCATAACGACACACACACATGCACAAACAGGATTTTGTGTTGCATTGAAGTGAGAAATGCTGCCTTTAATCTACATATTTCAGCTGAAAATAAATGCACTATCATATTTTACTATATCTCGCAACGTTTTACCAACCATTTATCTTAGTGATCGCATTTATTCCACTTTTATATATATATATATATGGACAATTTGTAAAGCGCCGTTTACTCATAACATGACCTCAAGGGCGCTGTATAACGTATCCATCACCCGAAACTCCCAGCAAAAAGGTGTGTCTTCAGCCCTCTTTTAAAACTCTCTCCATTCACCTCCTCTCGCAGACACAGAGGCAGCTTGTTCCAACATCTGGGACCCGCAACACTAAACGCTCTATCTTCAAAGCCTGTTTTGCGAGATCGAGATGGCTCAATCAGTCTGCATTTTGCCTCACCCTGTGCTGAGCGAAGCATGAGCCGTCTTTCACTAATGGTCTCAATCTCGCACATCTCCGACAAATAAGATGGTAATACACCCTTCAAGGCCGAAAACACCATCATACACATCTTATACTCCACTCGTTGCTTTACTTTTAACCAATGTAAGTTGTGCAAGAGAGGAGTAATGTGCTCAAATCTTCGACCTCTCAGGAGAAGTCTTTTGTCTGTTTTCAACCACGTCCATGTTAGCGGTGAAATTCATAAAGGTGACAACTGAATTACTTAATATTTGTTTAATTTTAACTTCTAATTACAATGAATTTCCACAAAAAAAAAACTGTCTATTTATTATACAAATAAAACTTTAGAATTAGGTCCTTCATTTCAAAGCATCAAGGTAAAAAAAAGACATAATTGTCATCAAATATATTAAATTATAATGTTTCGAGGATGTTTCTTAAGGATAAATTGAAAGTGGAGTGACTGGTTTGCAAATACGTTGACCCCAAACATTTTATCACAAATATTATAAATATGTAGATAGGAACTGTGAACTTAGTGTCGCGATAGTCAGATGACTTCATTATTGCATCGAACTAAATATGATTTTTTGTATAAGTTTAATGGCCTTGTGCCGTATATGTTGTTAAATAAATAAATAAATAAATAAATTATTTTCATTACTTCCAGACATGGCAGACACCTTAACAACAATGAAACAAAGATTATTATTATAAAATCTCGCGATATGTATTGATCGTCTCAGGATGAAATTTAGAAAAACTTTTTTTACAATATTCATAAATTAATTATGTCTTATAATAGTTCACATTAATTTAAAAATAAAGATTAAAATGCTTTAAGGATAACAGCGTAACAAAGATTGCAATTGCTTCACACTAAGAAAAATACTAACGAAATTTCACAACGAATCATTGGTACGTAATATCAGATTAGGACCAGAGAAAATACAAACGATTCATTAGTACGAATTTATAATATTTACTTTTCGCAAAAAAATCGTAGGTAAATTTACCAACGACTTGTTTGCGAAAAGTTAATATTATAGATTCGTACTAATGAATCGTTTGTACTATCTCTGGTCCTAATCTGATAGTATGTACCAATGATTTGTTATTATTATTTTACTCAGTGCAAATATTTTTTTGAGAAGATTACAAAAAAGATCACCAACCTCACGGAAAGCTGATAGAGCATATAAAATCGGAAGAACAAGCAAGATTTCTAAGTGAAAATTTCGATAAGATCATTTTTCTTTTTCTGAATTTTTCAAACAGTATGTAAATTAAATTAATATTAAATACGTTGTGAGTAGATTTAAAGAAAACACATCCAGCGTTTGCATTTTTGTGATATCGGGAAAACCATAAAAAACCAATATCAGAGATGAGAAATATTTTTTAAAGAGTTTACCATTCTCTATTTGAATTAGATGGTATATACTAAAGTTGTGGAAAACCAATTAAGATAAACTTATACATAATCGATACATTGAGACAAACATCTTCAAAGTTAATTTATAATTTAAAGTAAAAAGTATAATACATATCATCTATTTATTTTCACAAATTCAACTAACCCCAGGTATTTGGAAGATGTGGTTGCTTTTCCAGCCATTCCTTGATGTGCTGCAAGTCTTGGTCTCTGGTGCTAACATTCTCATTCAACTCCTTCTGGATCATCAAGGACATTTCAGAGGTTGGCTGTACGAGAGTCATCTTGAATTATTTCTGGAAGAAAAGCAATTACAAATAAGTTTACTTGATTTTTTTTACGTTACCATTAAATATATTAACTTATTCCGTGGAGTCTCTTGAGTTTCATAGAGTCCTCAGCAGTGTCATGAAGTCTCTGGAAATTGCGTGGGATCCTTTGCAAACAACAGCTGTATTCCACTCTTTTTTGAAAGTTTTCGAGGGTCCTATTGTAAAAGGCAGGTATTAATAAAGTTTAAGACGTACTACAACTAATATTACTATAAAATCACGGCATATTCCACAAATGGGGTAGTCAGCAGGTCAACTGCATTCTACGAACATGCAAGCAGTCTACTCTGTGCCATCAATAATGAAGACATTCAGAATAAGTGGCAAACTTTATAACTGAATACAAGATATAAAATATATTTATTTTTCGAACACTTGCAAATACAACGATGAGATTTGCCACCCATTCTGAATCTCTTCATTTTTTGTGGGATATATTGTGATAGAATAGTAGCAGGAGTAGTAAATTTCTTCCAAATAACCCAAACTGAATAAATTGTATTACGGTTGTTTGGAGTCAAAAAACTTTACTAATACCACTAAAAAAAAACATTCTACGCGCGACCAAGGTTACAACAGGTATCTTATCTTTCTCAATCGCAATATTTGACTTATCTATCTAACCCACAATAGGTCAATAGATTATATAAGATAGATAAGTCAAATATAGACTAATCTATCTAACCCACAATAGGTCAATCGATAATATTAGATAGATAAGTCAAATATTTTGCTTGAGAATGACAGGACATGAAAAAAAAATGTAATAAAAATATTACTCCAGAGTATAAAAATATTTTGAATGTTTTTTTAAGTATTCTACAATGCGCATCCGTTACTTGATTATGTAAATCGCGATCGATTTCAGTAAACCTATACCATTGACGAGCTATATAATACTGACTAATATTTTTGTTAAAACATCTACAAAAATAAAATAATTGAAAACAATAGCTGCACCTTTT
Source organism: Athripsodes cinereus (assembly GCA_947579605.1). Lineage (NCBI taxonomy): Eukaryota > Metazoa > Arthropoda > Insecta > Trichoptera > Leptoceridae > Athripsodes > Athripsodes cinereus. Next base: position 17,999,426 of record OX388327.1, read on the forward strand.
AAGGATTAGGCATTGTAAACATTGTGAGAAGAGGTGATTTATAATGATTTATTACTTTATTTACAATATTTTCTTTTGAATTCAAAGCTTTATGAATCTCTAATGTTTCCAAAGAACATAGTTTAAAATAATTATTTATGTTTGTATGTTTTAACTTTTAGGTTTTAAATAATCAAGTAACGGATGGGCATTGTAGAATACTTAAAAAAAACATTCAAAATGTCTTGTAACTGTTACATAGTTAATCCTTCTAAAATAAATGATGTTCAAATATTAATTAAAAAAAATACTAAGTTCCTACTTAGTATCGTCGTACTCATCACATGACAATAATTATTAAAGGTTCATTAAATAGTAATTAGATATTATTAGCTTGTAATTTAATTGTAGTTTAGAATATAATTGTTAGTTACGCATTATAAATTAAAAATAATTACAGATTTGTACTACAATGTTGCAACTTATTCGCGGTCAGTTGACAACATTTTTAATTTGTTAGGTATTTTTTTTTATTCTGCATGAAAACGACAAAATAATAATCTTTACAACGAGATATCCACGATAAAAGTTATTCAGAGAAATTAATTAATCTCTACGTTCTGTTTTACTTGGTTAATTTGTGAAAACTTACATCTTCTTAAAAAATTATTCTGTGATAGTTTTCAAATCGTGCCTAGAAATTTTAAGGAAGTTCACATATGTATGTGTATCATATACAACATATCAACCTGATTAATATCTATTCAAATAGGTTAACTATCGGTGAGTGTGATCAATTGGAATGATTAATCTAGAGTGGTTCAGAGTATGATTAACATACACTTCTAGAAAGTTAAATCCAGTTCCCTACATCCAATTGTGTCAAAAAAATTATAACATAATTTCGATCTACTTGAGAAATCTTAAATAACAATAATTTATTATTATAATTACTATTTATAAGATTACGGCAACCCGTCCCTTGTGGGACGATTTGTGCCACGTACAATATTTTTAGAAGATATCACGTAATATTAAGGCATCAATTTATAAGATAATAAAATTTCTTTTGGTGGATTTTAAAATCTTGAGATATACAGAGAGGGCATCAGTGTGCAAAAGGCAAGACATGTTGATCGGATACTGAACTTCAGTTATCTCATAATACAAGCCGTAAGAGTCTCTTATTGGGCAACCGAAGAAGACATGGTCCAGAGATTCCACATCGAGCTCGCACTCGCAAAAAGGGGAAACAATAATATAAAACATGAGAGAAAATAAAAATAAAATAAAAGTTATTCACAATCAAAATACAATTAAAAATAAAATCAAACCAAAAATAAATATGCACAATTATTACAATAATATGTTTGCGTACATAAATCAATAGACTCTATTAAGGAGTTCAACAAATAAACCGAGTGATGTGGTATTACTTCTTTTATTATTAAGCAACACTTATTGTACTAAATAACTTGTAATAAATATACAATGACGAAAATATGATGCAATATCCGTACCTTGTACTTTAATAATGGTACGATATTATTGCTTATGACGTGTCCTTCTTATTTTGTTCTCTTCTTGTACAAACGAGTGACGTTTTCAAATAAATGTCACCAGGGTCCGTAGTTAAACACACATTTCAGAGTTTTGTTTATGTTCGAATATAGACGACGTTGCGAGAAAGTGTCTAAAATGTGTTTTAACTACGGGCCCAGGGCAAACCTAGACAAATTGCATTTGCCGATCGACTACAAACAAACTTTTCGACAATGCACATAATTTTTTTTTATATATAATAATCTTTATTTAAATATCGTCTATACATTTTCATAATAACACAGTTGAACATACTTAATACAGTCATATAAAAATGTCTTCTACACTAGCCATAGGGCTGTGTTGTGGCAGAAATACCAATGGCATATAAAACAATAGAATCATTGAAGTTAACAAAAAGAAAAAAAAAGAAAGCTAAAACCTTATAATAAATGAATAAAAACAACTAGTCAAACTATAATGTTATTGTCCGGCAGAGATCTGTAATCTCCGTAATACAGGATAAACGATGGTCCTGGCATGGACATATTCTGAGCATGTCCAATGATAGTTGGCACAAAAGAGCATTATCCTTCCGTCCGCAAGGGTTCCGACGGCCCGGGCGTCCCTCTTTCACAATACACCGTTCCTATGACAACGACATCAGAGCGCAGGGAATGTCGTGGAAAGAGGTGACGCAATTGGCACAGAGACGCTCTGAATGAAGGAGGCTGGTTTCTGCCCTGTGCTCCCGAGAGGAGCGTTGAGGGCGATGAATGAATGAATGAATGTACATTGTCGAAAAGTTCGTTTGTAGTCGATCGCCAAATGCAATTAGTCTAGGTATTCAGGAGCCTAAGTCGATATGCTCGTACTGTCAATAGATTGCCAATGTCCTAACAAGACGAAAGATGTCCCTCTCGTGAATAAATCGCATTGAATGAAACATTTTTTTATTCTATATCATTCATAAATACACAGTATACATTGATATAACAATAACAAAATAATATTACACACAGTAAAAATGCTCCCTCCATAAGCAACTAAATGCTTGTGCGGAGGGTCGGATTTCAATTATAACATTAACACACATATAAGAATCAGCTAGAAAAATATTCATACACATAATATATAAGAATTCGTTACAAATAGCAAACTTTCAGTTCTCATGTACGTTCATCAAACGTTCAACAAAATCTACCAGCACAATACAAAATTAAATCAATACAATTATTCACAACGTCAAAACAATATACAAATCAATTGGATCAATTTTCCTCTCATCAACATTAACACAAACACACATATACACAGAAATATATCACTTTTACGCGATTCAGTTCTCAATGATGACATCATGAGCCTGAATCTCAAAATTGTCGCTGAAAGTGTTATCCCGTCTTATTCGGCTTGTAGCGTTTCTTTATTATTTTTGTAAGTTCGTCGCCTCTTGGAGTCTTTCTCACGTCTAATGGCAGGTTATTGAATTGGGTCTCTCCAAAATATGTGTAATGCTGCTGACCAAAAACTGTGCGTTTCTTAGGATGAACGAATACATATTTATTTCTGGTACGATTATCAGTAAGGAAATAAAATAATTTGTTTTTTTTATTTACTTTATGTCAAAATAACATCGATTAACAACGTTTTAGATAAGCTATTTTACCATCATTTCACTAAGAAGAATGATTGGTAAAACTTTGCGGGATAGAGTGAAGAATGAGGATATCAGGAGAATGAGCGGATGCGATAAGAGTGTTGTGGATAGAATGCGTGTAAATAAGTTACGATGGTTTGGACATGTTGAGCGAATGCAAGATGGGATGTATTTGTCTCAAAGAGGAGATGTGAGGAAACGCGGACGGCCAAGAACCACGTGGCTTGAGCACTTGGATCAAATCCTAAAGGACGGCCGCGTGTTGAGTAAGTGAAATCGGCGAACATGTATGAGAAACTGGATGAATGTGGAGGAAGCGAAAGAAGTTTGTAAGGATAGATCTATATGGCGTTCCGTTCTCTCTGCCTACCCCTCCTGGACACGGCGTGAGGGTATAGATAGATAGATAGAGATATTTTACCATCATAATCGAACAGACTCGTGGTTTGAGGGTTACATTATTTTCTCAGCTGTTCAAAATAATATAAAAAATATAATCGTTTAGGGTCATGACTCAGAACTATTATTTTCCATATTATTATAATTTACGTTACAACAAGCTACGTGACGTCATTGCGGTGAGTGACGTGGTCCATGAACTTTGGAGCAAAAAGACAATGTGGAATTATCTACAACTAAACTATACTGTTCTAAACCATGTTGCAGAGAGAATGGAACGCCATATAAATCCATCCTAACATACTTAAATCGCTTCTTTTACATTCATACAATTTTTTAATACACGCACGTCGACTTCTCTTACTCAACGCATGACCGTCAATGAGAATTTAATTGATGCGTTCACGTCACATGGTTCTCGGACGCTTGCATGTTTATGCCATGCATTTGATCTGCTGGCTACCCCACTTGTGGAATAAGCCGTGATGGTATTATAGAAGTAATATTTTATGCAATTTTGTTGAACAGGCTCGGGATTCAATTTAAAAATTGAACAACTCACAATTTTAATATCTTTTTCTAATATCGTTATAATTTCCTTTCTCACAACCGGAAGAAGCGAGTGTCTGTTAATAGTTTCAGGATGTAGCCTTGACTTCCACAGTATTAAAACACGCGATGATACCTATATTAAATTAATTACGCAAGTACTTCAACAGTTATTAATCATCTCTTCAATTTAATAAGTAGATAATTGCATCATTTTATGAACGTAAAGAGGTGATAAAAAATATTACAATACGGCGCTTAAACCACAGGAAATAAAAAAGTAAATAAATAAAGATTCTCTCAATCAAGTTTTCTCACGCAGATACTGTATACTTATACTTGATCAGCTAAACGTGCCTTAAGTTTAACATTGAGATGAATGGTAGGTAAAACATTGCATGATAGAGTGAAGAATATCGGGAGAATGAGTGGATGTGAGAAGGGTGTTGTTGATAGAATGCGTATTAATAAATTGAGATGGTTTGGTTATGTGGAACAAATGGAAGGGGAAAGAATGTCAAAGAGGATATACTTGTCTGAAAGAAAGAGTGTGAGAAAGTGCGGGCATCCGAGAACTACCTACGTGTCTTGACCACATGGATCAAATTTTCGAGGACGGTCGCGTGTGAATAAGATGGATCTTATAAGGATCATTACAGGTAAAGGCCAATGCAATCTCAGATGGTTACTAAGAATATCCAGATAACAACATTACTACAATATATGTATCTTCAATTTTCCTTACAAATTCCGTGTACGTCACGCCAAAGATCTCAATACATTTAGCCGGTCCATTAAACATTTGAATAGCCCTTTCTACTGGAAATGGTAATTTGTTTAGTTCATGATGAACGAAATCATTGAACTAAAGAATGGCACACAATTCAAAGTTCGTTTCATTGTACATATATCATGAATGTAAAACATGACATGTATAGACAATGAATTGACACAGATCGAGGTAAGGTAGTCCCAAAGGACATGAATCTTGTATTATGGGTATTAACTAACACGACGATACACATAATAATATATGCGATGCACTAAACACATATACATGTAAAACCCAGAACCAGATGAATTTGAAAAAGGCCACTATTTTTTTTGCCCTGTCCGGGAATCGAATCCGGAACCACGTGACTCAAAAGCAAGAGCGTTACCTCAGTCCCACACAAGCCTCCAATACTTAATTCTATATTCTTCAACATCCCCTTAGGTCCTTTACAAGACACTTGAGTTCATACACATTACAATAATACAATAAAAAGGAAAACATTTATACAATAGTTGGGTTAGTTGGAAGTGATCGCGCCTTTGCGATAAACTCGCCCTCTGTATATTGATTGTATTTAATTTGAATGTATACCTTTTATGTAATTGTTTTTAATCAATGTAATACAGTAAAGAATGAATAAATAAATAAATAAACAATAGAAAGGGTTTAATAAACACAATACATATACAAAAAAATAATATTTAGAAGTCAAGACACCATTACTATAAATAAATATGGACCCATAAATTCTTTTCCTTTAGTACTATAAGGATGTAAAGGGTCCCTTTAACACCATGTCAAAGTATGCCCAACTTCAAAAATATTATGGATCAGGGATCTTAATGTCCAATCTCATGGATTATACAAGATTTTTCATTTTAACTTTTATGAATTAAAATGTATTTGAACACATGTTATTCATGACGGCCACAAAACGTCCACAAACAAGTTTTAAGAGATCACGACCTTCGGTCACACGACTGAGAAAAGTTTAAGTTATACTTACAATCAAATAAAATTTGAATAATAAATAATATGTATTAAAATTGTCACAGGTTTGCAGATGGAAAAATATTATTGATAAAAAACTTACTCATGTAGACCATTGAACACTGATGCCCTCTCTGTATATCTCAAGATTTTAAAATCCGCCAAAAAATAATTATTATCTTATAAATTAATGCCTTAATATTACGTGACATCTTCTTAAAATATTGTACCTACTTGGCACAAATCGTCCCACAAGGGACGGGTTGCCGTAATCTTATAAATGATAATAGACCATTGAAAGAGATCCATCGACAACGACATAAGTCTGGGGACTTCTATTTATCCGAATTCTACACTAAACAAATCTTGCTCAACGAATATATTTCAGTTTCAATTAAATTCAAATTATTTACTCATTTATTTGATGTGTTGATGTTTAGGTAATAGAATTCTTTGATGAAATAAAAAAAAAACAAATTTATTTTCCACAATATAGATTTTTAGTGAAAAAGACGTCTTTCGTCTTTCATGTAAAGTCCTTGAAAGACGAAAGATTAAAATCTATATAGTGAAGAAAACATTTGCTTTTTTTTCATATTCTCATCGTCTCGCCCTTAAATACTACTTTCGAGAGCAAATGTCAAAAACCAGCATACTCCATTTAGAGCGTCTCTTTGAATTCTGATTCACCTTTACTTACGACATTCCTAACGCTCTGATGTCGCTGTCATGAGGACGATCTATTTTGAAAGAGAGACGCTCTGGCCGATGGAAATCTTGTGGATAAAAGAACAGCGGTGCTCTTTTTGCCCAAATATCACTGACGCCGTCAGCAGTAAAACATGGCCCAACCAAGTTCGTCCTCTCTCCTGCATTACGGAGACTACAAAGCATTGCTGAATGCGCCGAGGCACAGTATCATTTGTGACTGTATGGACTTAGTAGGTACACAATATACCTACTAAGGAAATAATGATTAAAAAGTAATTACATTACTCTGTACACCGTAAAGGTCATTGTTATAATATGAAGATCTGTTGGATAATTGCGTAGTAGATACGTAGATATACATACATAGTTGGTAGTCGCGAGCAATTTGAAGCCTTATTTGAAAACCTTGACACCGCAATAATATCAAACAGCCATGGTTCGTTATTGGACTTGTTAAAAAAACATATAATTGCAAGAGTTTTGAAGGTAATTTTAATATTTAGACCAGGTATTGGCAAAACATCAGGTTCATGACATTTGATATCGTTGTTTCAGTGTTGAATCGAGGACAAGTTTGGATCGAGTGGTGGGAATATCAGCAGACGAACGCATGACAGGAAACAGACCTCCAGGAAGACCACCTAAACGATGATGGGATAGCTGGGCATCCATCTCCCAGGAGCAGGCTTCGAGAACTACAGAACCACAGTCCTAACTGAAGGAGAAGAATAAAAAGAAGAAGTTCAGTGTTGAGGTGTGCCACCCATCCTGAATGTTTCAACTTTTATTGGCACAGACAGGACAATTTTCACATCTGTTACATGTATTTAGTTCACTGACTACACCATTTGTGGCAAACAACATAACATGAGGTGAAATAAATAAATAAATAACTTGTACAGAGTCTAGTAATGTAACGAATGTGTGATTTTGGATATTTATTTTTATTTATTTATTTATTCATTCTTCACTGTACATTGATAAAAAACAATTACATTCAAATCAAATACAATCAATATAGGTACAGAGGGCGAGTTTATCGCAAAGCGAATAGCGAATATTAACTTTCTTAGATTTCTACAATATTGCTCAATCATTAAAATTTCTACCCCCCCCCCCGCCGAATTTTCAAAATGGTATAGGTATTTAAAATATTTCATAACTCCTCGGTTTTCTTAAAGAATATTTTCTTGCAGTACCTGTTTCTACAATGTACCAGGTAAGTATCCGGTAGTTTTACCGAATATCCGATACTTTATTACCGAAATAATATTCGCAAAACATTCGCATATTTTTTTGCGAATACGAATGCGAATACTTTGAAATATGTGAATATTCGCGAATGCGAATACGAATATTCGTTACATCACTATTATAGACAATTCACACAGATCGAGCTAGTCCCAAACTAAGGTATTATGGATAATTTTATTATGGGTACTAAAACAACGATACACATTATATTATGTACAATGAACTAAACACATATAAATGTAAAACCCAGACGCAGAACTATTTGAAAAAGTTTATTCCTCATTTTGCCCTGGCCGAGAATCGAACTCGTGACTCAAAGACAAGAGCATTATAGCATGAAAAATGAAATTTGAATTCAGCTGATGTACTTTTTTGAATAAATAAATCAAAAAACATCTAATCTTAATTTATCCACGTTAATATGGGCTTGAAATAAATTCTGAACGCTCTAAATGTAAGCAATATGCTTGTTCATGAATGGTGGAGTAACTTCCCAGCTGAATTATGCGATCTACAGATTTTTTGAAAGTCCAAGAATTAATCATGAAGCCACTGTCCAACTTTGTCAATTGAAAATATCAAAAATTGATAATCAATAATTTCACTCATTATGGAGGGATCAACTACGTTAAAAATGACAACAATTTACATAGGTACCTAATCTGAATTTTATATTATTCTATTTCATTTTATTTTATTTTGTTTTGTTTATTACTTTGATAGGAGTAAATAAATGTGAAAGCAATAATGAACTACTACATACGGCATATCCCGCAAGTGGGGTAGCCAGCAGACCAGCTGCATATATAATAAACATGCTAGCTCTCCTCTCCATGCCAATATAAAATCAAGACATTCAGGATGGGTAGCAAATCTCAACGCTGAATGTAAAATGTCTTAATTTTTTCAAACACCTGGCATTTACAGGACACTCGAAAACTTACGGAGAAGAGTGGGATAAATTTAAATAATGAAATAAGCCTTTAAAGCACGAGCTCTGCTCAAATTTTAGAAATCAATTTTGTTTTGCTGTTTATTTTTGTTGAGTGTTTCTTCGTTCTTATTGGATTTGCCTTTTCTTTTTGTTTTCTTGCTGAGATCGCCTTGGCCAAAAGCTTTAAGGATAGTAATAATAATACATATTTATAAACAAATAATTATTACTGGAAAATATAAATTAATTATTCCATAATAAAAATATTTGAATTTGATTTTGAAATATTATTTACAATGTACTTTTAGTTTTCTATTTTTCATCATATTTCAGAAAACATAAACAGTGGTAAAAGAAAAAACATTGTTTTTTTCTATTTGTAAAATGATAATTTTTTTATTTTTTTTTTAAAACATATATCTGGGTTTTGTTATAAACCCAAATACAACCTTATACACCTTTCACACTAAGCTAAAAGCTTGTGCCGTGAAAGGGGAGTTTGCCGGCACCTGGGATCGAACTACGGACCCCCTGTTCATAATTAGACTAAGAATTTAGAAATCAATAAAAAAATACTAATTCCTTCACTGCCGCTACTTGGCACTGCATAGCACAAACTAGTACTGCACTGTACTGTAAAATTCGTATCAGTATTGCAATAGCAGTATGCACAATACATACGTATTTGATAAGTACCTAACTGTCTAAGTTCATACATCAGGGGTATTCAAACTTTTAGCTTCCTTGGACCACATATTTATTTAATTATTTTTATTTTATACGGCAGAGCCTTTGACTATACTATACTTTACTATACCCTCACGCCGTGTCTCAGGTGGGGGTAGGCAGAGAGAATGGAACGCCATGTCGATCTATCTTTACATACATCTTTCGCTTCCACTACATTCATCCAGTTTCTCATACATGCACGCCGATTCCTCTTACTTAACACGCGACCGTCCTTGAGAATTTGATCCACGTGGTCAAGCCACGTAGTTCCTGGGCGTCCGCGCTTTTTCGCACCCTCTCTTTCAGATAAATTCACATGTTAAATAATAAAAAAAACAACAATAACAATTTGACAGACGATGACAAAATACAGCTTGTAGCAGCATGCACATAAATTGATTATATTCCTGAGTAAAACTTAATTTGTAGGTACAAAAAATTATTGAAATTGAATTGATAGTAAAACAATGAAAAAATGTTAAATGAGTCTGTTATAATTAAGAATAGTCAAAAATAATGTCAGTTATATGAAACAAGATGAGCTATTTTGGGGTCACAAATAAAATAAACTTTACACAAACGATGTACTGACTCCAAGTGAGGACTATTTTTAAGTCTGCGATTCCTAAATTTACTATGTTTGGCTGAGTTTTAAAAAGAAGGGACCTTTTTAAAGGTCTCAATTATCAAAATTTTGTTATTTTCGAAGCACTTAAAATTTCTTCCCCACAGTCGCCAAATTTCTGAATGTATAGGAAATACTTTGTGAGCTCCTCGATTTGTTAAGGAATATTTTAGAAAAGTAATATATTTTAAAATATATATTCGTAGATTTAAGAAAAAAGCTTAAAGAACGTAGATTAGGAACAAAAGTTTGTCGTTTATCAAATGAGAACAAATATACGTCGATCTAACAACAATAAATTGTTAACAAAAGCATTTCTTTAACGTAGATTACAAATTAATATTTAAAATAGAATAATACAACGTGGGCCGCGGGTTGGACAAGCCTGGTCTATAATATGATAAGTCAGTAACAAGTACGAATAGCGCTACATGTAACGTAATGTAATGTAATGTAACGCGCCGTATCTGTTTAAAGATACAAGAGTGAAAGTGAACCAAGTTGTTGTACCTAGTAATAGTTAGTATGGTACAAACCTTGTATGAATAACAGCTGATATTATCATCGTAATATCGTCATACAAACAAGCAAACATACAAACAAACATAATGCTGTATACCTACTTATAATTTATTGTGGTTTTGTATGCAGGTAGGTACCTTCATTACATTATTCTTTGATGCTATGTACACTAAGGCACGATAAAATAATAATTCTAATTAACCAAATATCATTAATGTTTATTTATTTATTTATTTATTTATTTATTTTATTCTTCACTGTACATTGGTTACAATATTACAAAATAAAACAGTGTCATATAAATATCAGTTGTACAATTCAATGTAGGCACAGAGGGCGAGTTTATCGCTAAAATGAGAATACTATTGAGATAAATGCATACAGATCGAGCTAGTCCCAAAATAAGATATGAAAATTGTATTATGGGTACTAACGCGATAAACATGTTATACCCAGACCCAGGACAATTAGAAAAAGGTCATTCTTCATTTTGCCGGGAATCGAACCCGGGACCTCGTGACTCTTAAGGCAAGAGCGTTACCTCTGCGCCACACCGGCCGTCAATACATAATGTATGGAAAAAGTTTCAAACTGTTCGTATTTTAATATATTTTTTAAATAATAAAATTAAAAAGTAAAAAAATGTAATGTGATACCAAAACATGTTAGTAGGTTGTTCAGACGCTCCGTTCTCTCTGCCTTTTCCGTAAGGAAAATAAAGCATTGTAAGAATGTATATAAAGACCATTTATAACCTCCAAATCAGAATTGTAGCAAATCTGATGTTTATACCACGAAGAGAGCGACCTTCGTATTTTCATCACATGCATTAAGATAAGCATTGCAGATGCTTCGTTCTCTCTGTCTTGAGAGAGAACGAAGCGAACAGAGCATTGTGAGGATATAGATAAAAAAAAACACACATTTGTACACTTTAACTAACAATATACCTAATTTGTTTCATTAATACATAGATATTTGGTTAATAGATTGGGGTCAAGGTGATAGACAGCGCTAATTTTAAAAACCTGTTTTTTCTATCATTGAGATTTAGTTAAGACGTGTCTATTAATATGTGGTCATTTAAACTTTACAAATACATAAAATATGATAATCAGTTGTATAATTTTTTTTAACTAGTTATATAATAATATAACATAATATTTCGTCTTTATTTCAACTCAATTATTGTGTTAAATAGAAGATGATAATTGACAATGCCCTTATAAGGCGAAAGACGTTTTTCTAAATAATAAACAATATAGTAGAAAATTCGTGTGTTCTGCCGGTGATTAGGTACATATTATGGGCTAGAGACTATGAAGTTAACACTTGCCAATAAACGGACACTGAGGTGCGTACAGCATGCCATGGAAAGACAAATGCAAGGCTTGAGAGACAAAATAAGAAACGAAAAGATCCGACAAATGACAAAAGTTGTCGACATTGTAGATAAAGTCTCCAAGCTGAAATGGCAATGGGCTGGTCATGTGGCAAGGCGAGAAGATGGCAGGTGGCCCATACATAGTATGAATATGGGCCTGTAACCCGAAACATATGTAACCGTTGAATAAACAAATTTAAAACTCCAAAGTATTTTTACTTATAAATTTTTAATTAAAAAAAAAATACTTCCTTGGAAATCAATCAAACATCGACGTTTCGCCAATTGTAGCGCTCTCATTATCAAGATATGAATATAAGTTCAAAGCTCATTAATTTATTGCTTTATTATGATTCATTGATCTATGGATCAAGGATCTATTGTTCAGTAGTAACTTGTGGGTAATTATTATAATAATAGTAGTGATCTAGGTATCCAATGATTACTATTTTTTTTCTGCGGTTTGAGAGTTCGTTCTTTATCATTAAACTGTCAACGGATGGCCATAATGAGGCCTTTAAAAAATATGAGGTGTTCATATGCAAAGGTGCATTGATGCATTTTTCACAAAAGTTTAACTGTGAACTCAGAAATGTTCGTTTTCCCACTGGTAACACTTTGATATACTATTAATACTACTGTCACAGCATATCCCACAAGTAGGGTAGCCAACAGATCAGCCGCGTGTAATTAACATGCAAGTTGTCGTCTCTGTGCTAATAAAAAATAAAGACATTCGAGATGGGTGGTAAACCTCATTACTGAATTTAAGATGTAACTAAAATGTCTTTATTTTTTCGAATATCTGCCTTCTACAGGTCACTCGAAAACTTACAGAAAAGAGTGTGAGATCAATTCTTTACCGGGTGCTCTACTGTTATATAATGTCACTTTAATATATTAAAATATATAGAAAAAACAACAAATAATAGCACTCACGTAGGTACACTTTAGTGTATACAACAAACCTCTCCTTTATTTTCATGTAGATCAATTAAAAAATAATTTTGCATCAAAACTCTTAAAGTAGAAATGTAACGTTCTGTCCACTCAGTTTTAATGTTCTATGATCTATGAGCCTTTGCTTGTGAACCCCTAATTTATTATGTTAATACTATTAAATTCAGTAGTTCGTGATGAAAGCCAAGGATTGCCATTGAATTGAAACGTGTTCATCTAATTTAACTACATATTATTTGTACTTAAAGCAATGAAAAATCGTTCTGAGGAGTCCTCGGTAATAAAAAGAACTCCCAGACCTTTTTGCTTTATTAAACATTCGAGGGTCCGACTGTGAAAGATAAACACCACGTGAAAAACACTCTAACATTTTTTTGATTCAGGCAACATATTATTTGACCCATCGGAGAGAATGATCTGGTGTCTATTTATAATAAACTTGTGAAATTATTATCCTGCATTTATCTTTTCTTAACATCCGTAGGCCATTGGTTTGACACTTGGAATCATCTGACAGTTTAAAAAAAAATAATCATAAACGATTCAATAACAACAAAACACAGAACTTTCATTATAACGAAGCTTATTCGAATGTAAAAGGCCCGAAACAACTTAAAGTCAATGTAAATATAAAAAAAATATAAAAAATATAAGTATTAAATAAATTGGTCAATGTCAAATTGGGTGAACAGTCTAATTTAGCATTTCATTTAGCAGTCGATGTTGTAAAAAGCTTTTCCAACAAAACACGACAAGGAGATACGCAAAAAAACTAAAAAAGTTATGTTTAATGTACGATCAAGGTAGACTTACATTAATTATATACTTAGTTATTTTATCGAAGTGATCTTATAAATTTATAGATTAGTTTTATATTTTAATCAAGTGTTTCACATATCAAATTATTCTTTCACGGTCTATGAATAAAGTTCATAATTACCTACATACATATATCAGATTTGTAATAATGCAATATTAAATTAAGCAATGTACAGTGGCACCATGACATCCTACTAGTGCCCCAACATACGAGGTTTATGAGATACGAGCCGTCGAGGGAGCGATTTTTTGCTTTTAAATACGAGCTATTTAACGACACTTGCCTTACTCATTTCTTTATTTATTTTTTATATCCACTGACGAGAAACTATTTTGGGCCTTTTACAATCGATAAAACTTCGATTCAATGAAATTTCTTTATTTTTGTAGTAATTTATGATTTTTGTCGAGGGAGCGATTTTTTTCTTTTAAATACGAGCTATTTAACGACACTTGCCTTACTCATTTCTTTATTTATTTTTTACATCCACTGATGAGAAACTATTTTGGGCCTTTTACAATCGATAAAACTTCGATTCAATGAAATTTCTTTATTTTTGTAGTAAATTCAAGCGCTCAATCCATGGTCTACGGACGACGAGAAAGAATAAAGAGTAATTATGTGATACTCATCACTCAATTAATGATGTTTAATGTATGTGATGATTTTTGAATATTTGACTTCTATCGTAATACAGGAGAGACGATGGTCCTGGCTGGGACATGTTTTGAGAATGCCCAATGATATTTGGCCAAAGCGAGCACTGTCCGCAGGGTTTCCGTCGGCCCGGGCGTCCCTCTTTCACAATACACCGTTCCTATGACAACGATATCAGAGCGCAGGGAATGTCGTGGAAAGAGGTGACGCAATTGGCGCAGAGTCGCTCTGAATGGAGGAGGCTGGTTTCTGCCCTATGCTCCCGAGAGGAGCGTTGAGGGCGATGATGATGATGATGATAAGACACTCGAAAAATTACAGAAAACAGTGGAAGGACTATTGTTTACCGTGAATCCTTTGGAAGATACAATGCAAAGAGTATAACCTCAATCAGAACTGAGTGAAAGTACATACACCATAATCAATAAATCATTGATAATTTGAATTATGAAAGCTGTCGTGATGTTATGAATTAAATGATTAACAATACAATTTAATTTTTATTATCGCACGTGTGTTAATCATTT
Organism: Athripsodes cinereus; assembly: GCA_947579605.1. Lineage (NCBI taxonomy): Eukaryota > Metazoa > Arthropoda > Insecta > Trichoptera > Leptoceridae > Athripsodes > Athripsodes cinereus. The sequence goes on from OX388327.1 coordinate 18,014,443, forward strand.
ATGATTCAATTAATTTAATTAACAACAATACTTTATCTATGTACTATTAGTAAGCAATAAAATTTTAAACGTATCGTGTTCACTTTGTGGTGAAATCAGTGAGCGAACTCACTATAACAATTTCGCATGTCTTGCTACTACATGCAGCAGTCACTTTGACCACTGAGCCATGAATTGGATTATTAATTCATTACAATCAGTAATTAGAGATGTTTATTGTACAATATAAACCCGGCTTAACGCAGAGAATAAGCAAAAAATAACGAAATATCCCCCGCAAATTAATGGATTGAAGATTGATCACGGGGAACAGGAAATTATGTAATTTGAAACAAGTGTTTCTTTCCAATATAGATTATTGATTCAGAGAGAGACGTCTCTCGACTTATCATAATCAATAATGATCAATAAAATATAATTTTTAAATTGAATCAAACATCGTTTCATTCCACTATGAGATTTTTTTTAATTATTAGAACGTTTTCAACATGAGTAATAACACAATGATGATGACTACATTGTAGTTGAAAACGTTATAATAATTAAAACAATCTCATAGTGGAATGAAACAGTGTTTCATTTAATTTAAAAAATTTCTTTTATAATGCATTTTCACAAAGTTACACTTGAAAACCTAGAATAATGATCAGTAATTTAAAACAAGTCTTAGTGTTTCTTTCTACTATAGATTATTGATTCCGAGAGAGACGTCTTTCGACTTATCATTATCAATAATGACCTGATAAGTGGAAAGATGTCTCTCTTGGAATCAATAATCTATAGTAGAAAGAAGCACTTGTTTACATACAAACGAACTAAAATATTTAATTAATGTACATAGCAGAACGCTTAATTAACAGAAAAGAAATTCATATAAATACTTACCTACATGTAAATGTAGGTAAGTATTTATATTCTGCGAAGATGTCATATTCGGAATTTGAAATTCATGTTGCGATCATAATAATACTTATATCACGCGATTTTCTTTTGTATTTTAACTAAAACTAATTTTCAGAAAACTGATTTAAGTTAATTGGTCGATTTCTTTCGGATCGTAATCATATCTGCAATATAATATGTGATTCTGTGCAATTTAAACAATCATGCAATCTCTCACATGAAGTGATATCTATATAAATAAAAATGAGTTGACCATGTACATATTATGTTCCCTCATAGCTTGAGAACGGCTGAACTGAATTGGCTAATATTTTTTTGTTGCCTTCGTTATTATCAGGAGACTGTTAGCATGAAAGAAATTTTTTGTAAAATCCACCGGAATAGTCAGAAATTTGAATTGTATTTTTGTATGAAAGTGACGTTTGTATGACAGTTCCGCTGTCACGTGTTCCCATAGCGTTTTTTTCTTAATGTTTTATCCGCCATCAATGACTTTTTTGTAGTATTCGTAAATGGTTTATATGAAACGAAACTACTAGAAAATATTTTTCTGTTAATATCACAGTACAAAAAAATTATATGACATATTTGAACGACATAAAACGCCGGGTTGGGCAAGAATGTAACCGAATTCTATATATTGTTAAAAATACTGAAATTGTATTGAATGTACTAAAATTGTTTTATTTCAATTCACATAAATTTAAGGGAAGACGTAAAATTCACCTTGACGACGCCGGGTAGAAATATCTAGTAATTATAATAAAAAAAAGAAATTAAGACGACTTATTTTTTATCGATTATGTCCAGTTCCACAACTCAACAACTCGAAATTTTCGAAAATTTTGATTTAGTTGTTAATACATATATTCAACTCTTATCAATTCCACAAAGAAATGACTATAAAAAATTCACGGTTTCCTTTATGTATATTAAATATTAAGTTTTTGAAAAAGAAAACCAATGTCCCTTTTTTAAAGTCCACAAATTATTATTATTATTATTTTTATAAAAATATCACCCTGCACTGAGACCATAACAGCTTTTGGCCAAGGCGGTCTCAGCAGGAAAAATAAATATTTCAAATTGTTGTAGGTATAATTGAATTGAACAAAGACAACATAATGCATCTAACATTTGCGATTATTATAAGTATACAATATTTTACTTTCTGTTATGATTTCAAAGCATAATGTAAATACACATTAAGGGTTGCACCCTCTCTCACCCATGGATGTTGCAGGAATGTCAATTCCCATGTCATCCATACTCTTCATGCAAATTCTTCTCAAGGAAGGGCTCAAGGGTCGCCTGAAGGGCTATCCCCGACAAAATCCGACTCCATCGTTTAATGTAGATATAAAAAAAATACAAAAAATGGCGATTTCTCAAATACAAGACATTTCGACTTGTTGAGTTGTGTCATCTCGTTTCATCTCCTGAACAGTAACGTTTACGACTTTCACTTGAATGTGGTATTAAGTTGCTTCTGTCTTAAAACATCCATTGATTCGCATACAATAAACATGCAAGTCATCCTCTCCATGCCATTATGAAATCAAACATTCAGAATGGATGGTATATCTCAGCATCGCTGATTTGAACATTTTCTATGTCTTATGATGATGATGATGATTATGGATGATTTTTTTTCGACGCCGTTTAACAGTCCCTAGACCGTCTCAAGGGCGCCTATTATTTTTATTTAATTATTTTAAAATTTTGAAAACACTTGTGATTGTCACAAATTTTACTAAAATGCGAGAATTTTATGTGAGTTCCAATTGAAGGTATTATTAATTGTCACAAATATTATTCACGAATACACATTTTTAATTTTGAAATTACTAGTTTAAAAATAATAACACCCAAAACTTTAACTTTATGAAACTATTGAAACTAAAAAAATGTATTAAATTTTGTTAATTTGAACTTATATGATGATTTAGGAATTCCTGCCTTTTTCAGTCAATCAAGATAATGGAAACTTTTTGGAAAAGAGTGGATCTCTTAATCCTTGTTTGAAAATAAGTGAGTCAAGGTTCATAATTATGATTAATATGTTTAAATAAATTAATGTGCTCTTTTCTTTGACATGCTTGGTACAAAGTACACGAGGAAATTGCACTTGAATAATATAATAAATTAATAAAATAAAATAAAAATAATATGCAAATTTAATTGCACATTAATATAAAAATATTAAAATATTATTAATGTAATTAATTTATTATTAAGCGACCACGAGTTTTCAATATTCCTTTTTCAGTGAATAATATTGTGATGTCACAGCTTTTAGATAATATCTCATTTCTAATTAATAATTCAATTCATTTCGAACAAAACTAAAAGAAACTAAAAAAAATTTAGAAAATAATATTATTTTGAAGTCATTTAATTCACAAGGTTGACAATGACATAAATGACATTTTAAAATATTACACTTTTCCTGTAACAATTTCATAAGAGCTTTAGGAACATCTACTGTCGCAAAATGATTCTATATGGACGGGTCTTGTTTCTATTCTATGTGCTAACAACATAAATATTAAAGAATAAAAAAAGATAGTATTCTATTATTACTGTTTCTTTTGTGTATCTCCATAATTTAATTGAAATATAAACAAAAAACTTTTTAGAGTTTTAGGATGTATCTATTTTTATTTAGTGACCAGGTTTCGACATGTTATGTCTTTTTCAAACTAATCTAATACAATTTTTTTCTCTTTTTATATATAATTTCGGCGCGACTCTCATCGATTTGCAGTCAGCGCGCTTTGCGATATTTCGGGCACATTGCAAGAAGAGAGCATGACAACCTAGAAAAAGTGATTATGACTGGGGTTGTAGAAGGGAGGAGAGGAAGGGGCAGAGTGCCAATAAGATGGAGCGACCAAATTAAGGAGGCCACACAGAGCTCACTTCACGGGGCCTTACACATGGCAGAGGATCGCTCAACATGGAGACAGATGGTCTACAGAACGAGGCATGATGGTCACGATCCTCAGGATTGAGGGACCGACAGAAATGATGATGATGATGATGATGATGATGATATATAAATTCAGGTACAAACTAATGGTAACTAAAAAGTTTTATTTAAAACAACTTTATCCTTACTAAATGAATTTGGAAATTTTGTCTGTTTGGTTTGTGTCTACCTTCACTATGTTTAAATCTGATTCTATACAATGCAAGAAGGTATCAACTAATGGTAGGTAATCAAAAAGGATTTCATTATAAGCGAAAACAAGTAAATTTTTTTTTGTAAATGTCTAGAAATTGTTACATAGTTAATGCATCTAAAACAAGTAAGATCTACCTTGTTAATTTATTTATTTATTCTTTAATGTACATTGATCACAATGCAAACAATTTTATAGAAAAATACATTGAAATTAGAAATAATCAATATACGCGAGCTTATCGCTATATCGCGATCCTTTCCAACTACAAAACCCAAATAAAAAAAAACAGTTTTTTCTTATACCGTAGAGCACTCGGTAATGAGTTAGTTTCCCACTAATTTTCGAGTGTTTCGTAATAGGAAACGGTGTTCAAAACATTAAAGACATTTTACATCTTGAATTCAGAAGTTAGGAGATTTACCCGAATGTCTTCATTTTAAGCTGGCACGGAGAAGACAGGAGATCTTATGGCTTACCCCACTTGTGGGATATGCCGTGATGGTATAGCAGATATACTTATATAGCCATAGATGAAGATATTTATGTTTACAAGATCAGTGACCAATTTGACCTAGGTAAGTGTTTCTACATCCATCCGGTAGGTAATTTATTTGGTATAACCTTCAAATTACATATTATTATATGCCTAGTTAAAATAATAAATAGATAGTGAATACCTTAACACAGTACCTCAACAAGTATCTCGCAAGGTAGTGCTTTGATGGATATAATATATGTGTATGTATATAATAATATATCTTTAACGTCATATACCTTGAAAAAATATCTACATCCAGTACCGAATTATAATATTAATATGAAGACCTTATGTAGTACTAAAGTCTTCCAAATCCATGTCTTTTATTACGCCTGAGATAACTTTATAGTCAATCTATCACTGATTAAGTTGACGTATAATTATAACTACTGAGCATATCCCACAAGTGGGGTAGCCAGCAGATCGATATCTGAAACTTTTGAATTCTGGGATCGTTGTTTAGCTAGCTATCAACTTTTTTTTTGATATAACGAAAACAAAATTGTTTTTAGTTTTACTATGTTAGGTTTGTTAAATAAGTAACCAGGTTTCGACTTATGATGTCATTGTCAAACTCAGTTTGACTAAATATACATAATACTTCTTTGGGCCAATTCTAATTTATGGTTGATTTCGGGTTGTCCCTATGTGGAGGTGAAAGAGTTTGTGCGAAATGTTTCATTTATCAAAAAATTGTCACAATTCTTCCTATCCTTGCAGCAATCATATATTGTGGTCCTATCATTTTTCATTCCCATTATTATTCATTGTGAATCCGCATACATCGCACCGCCTATAAGTCGTTTCCGCATCAATATGTTTCACCGCTTATAAACAATATATAAATTTACAAACCCGCATAAATTTATATTAAAAATTACCGCACATTAAATCAATTATTAATATATATATAAAAGAAGTGAATTTGTGTGAGAGGCAAGGCGAATTCCAGGTTCCAGACTCCTCATCCAGAAGGTAAGTGGAACATTCTTGCATTTCTTCTCATCTTCATCTTTGAACAACGCATCCGCATCACCAATACTAAAACTCAAAACAATTTCGTTTTCGTTATATCAAATATAATGGAATTTTACAAAATTAACGTCAACTCACAGTTATCAACCTTATGAAAGTAGTGCAACTTTTTTCAAAATACACTAGAACTTTAAATTTCGGTCCATTATTAGGTATTTGGTCCGTCCGAAAACCAATATTGCGCAAATCGGGTAGTACATAATTACGACAGAATCAAATAAATTTTATTTATACACATCGTAAGATTTTGCAGTCTTCATTGTTTTTTTTTCACACAACTGTTTGTAGTTTTGTGACATAAACGCATTCTTTTGCATTTGGTTGTCAATGATCTTTCGCTTCTTATGTGCACTCCCCCTCACTACCAAATTTAAATGAATGTCCTGGAATTTCATGTATACATACATACCATCACGCCGCTTTTCTCGCGGGGTAGGCAGAAAGGATCGAGCGCCACTTCCTTCTATCCTTGCATACATCTTTCGCTTCCGTCACTGTCATACAGTTCCATGTAGGCTGCTCTCCTGTTCAATGTGCTCAAAACGTGACCGTCCTGTAGGATTTGATTTAAATGATCTTTGCTATTTGATCCTCGTACGTCCACGTCTCCGAGCACCATTCCTCTCAGCCAAAAATATCTTCTTGGGCATTCTGTCCCCATTCATTCTTTCCACATGCCCAAAACATCGTAACTTATTTACATTCATCCTTGTAACTTCACCAACTTTCATTCCACTTTCCTCTCGGATATCACTGTCACGCACAAACAATCTCTTAGACTTTTACCACACATCCTTCTCAACGATATCATTGCTACTGCATTTATGCCACTTTCATCCTTCTTTTACCATGTCCACGTCTCACTTGCATACATGAGTGTTGGCACTGAGATAGCGGAGTGCACCAACCTATGTTATTATATTCACTATGCTAAAACGAAATTATTACAAAACTTGAACAACGAACTACATAAGTATGCAGTCGTTTGTAAACTTCCTGATTCTATGGATGGATTTCATAATAACGAATCATGTTGCAATAAGAAACTTACCAAAGCGAGAAGTCTTATACTGTAAACTCAGTGCCTACTATAATATAACTAGTTGCACAATGGTAAATACTTATAAAATATTACTCATAATATTATACAAACAATTGCATGAAATGGTATCATGAAATTAAAAAATTAGATGCACAATGTGAACACAAAATATTATGATAGAAGACACACGAAAGTAATTATTAAATAAATTTTTTGAATTAAAAATGAAAATTAATAAAAAATAATAAACACCTTTTTAAATTTGTTGTTGAAAATAAACTTGTTTTAAGGTTGTTGAGTCGAACGTGTTCGAGTCAGCTGTTTTTGACGTTGATAGATTTTTTTTATAATAAATATAAATATTGAAAGATCTATACTTGAAATAATTTTGTTGTATGACTTGCGCGCGCAACTTATCAGAACAATAGGCGACGCTCGACTGGTTTGGCGAATATTGTACGGCGGTATATAAACCAGTGGAAAATGAGTGTTGGAAATGCTATGGGAAAACAGTGCCGGTGTGAGGATTTCATTTATTCGACCTTTGAGTATTTAACGTTTAAATTTTAAAATATTTATTGCATTTTTATTGATTTTGGTAGAATTTCGTAACTTCATTATTTAAATTTATAGTTATTAGAGAAAAAAAATAATTGAGTATAATAAATATTGTACTAAACGTAATGGGATTTTAATGATCAGATTTACTTGGTCGAATATTGCGCATGAAAACGACATCATCACTGGTGAATCTCGATTTAAGCATCTAGTCTATTTTGAACGCCTCAGCTTTTATTGGCATAAAGGGAACGATTGATATATTTTGTACACAATTAGTTAGCTAAATTTTAGGAAATGTCGCGACGAATTGAATGAATGACGTGAAGGAATTATTTAATAAACTTATTAAGGCCAAAGAGCCTTCATAGGGCCTCGGTTGATTTTATCCAGCCACCTTTGCCTCAGTTTGCCCAGCGGTAATATGTTTTCAAATATATTCAATCGACCTTTTGTCTTCGGATCTAAAGATGTGGCCAATCCGTGGCTATCTTTAGGATCTGATTTCACTTTTTATTTGTTTTTAAGTTTACAGGTTCTTTCCAGTTATAAAACATAGAAGTCAAATAAATCCAGAATTCTCTTACTAAAAATCCTTTCTTTGTTGTATTTGATTGCTTCCCTTTGCTGGATATTGAAAGTACGCTGTTAAAAGATTCAACAATAAATTGGTGACTTGGTGGTTTTGTAATGATCTCAACGAGCTGGCAATGGTCATTCAATGTAGCATTATTTACACCGTAGAAACCAAATGTGAAAGCGTAATTGAAGAAAAATTTATGTGTTTTATAATCGAAAATTAGAGAACAAGTCAATAACATAGTCTTATAATATTTACTGTTAATACTTTTTTTCACGTCCTAATGGATTGGATAAACACGAAACCTACCACAAAAATATTTTTTAAATATACAAGAAACCGTAATTAGATGGAAGAAATCACTATAAAGTGATAAACTCGCCATTGCAAATCATCACATTCTTTTTTTTATGTAAACTACTTTGTTGATTTTGTTATGTGCATGATGATGTGAAAGAAGAATAAAATACATAAATAAAAATAAATAAATGAGAAACTATAAGCAATAAACTTCTATCCTTAAAATTTGGTAAGATTTTTTTTATTTAATTTTTTTTGAATTTATTTCAATTTTACAGGATACATACAGTTGATACAAAAAATACAATGGTCTATAACATATTTAGCAATAAGCAAACCAGTGAAGATCCCTATATTACCCTTATGTGCTCTACAAAACATACATAACCAAACACAACAGATAAAATAAATAACATTTGAAACACAAATGAAAAATAAATAACATTTTTTTAATAAATTGGATGAATGTTGAAGAAGCGAAAGAAATATGTGATGATAGATCCATATGGCGTTACGTTCTTTCTGCCTACCCTCATTAATCCTGTCTCTTGGGATAAGATGTGAGGGTATAGTATAAGTTGCATCGTAGTATTTAATTTTTAATATGTATTCATGAATGAATATACAAATTAGGTAATACAGGCACTTGCCTAGTGAGGTTGTTGCGGGTGCTGATTGCATAGTCCTAATCACCTTGATTGATCGGGCGCGCATGCGCAGCCGCAATGGCTGTTTTGGGTGTTTTTATGCATATTAATTTGGCGTTTTATTACTTTTTTATTTTTTTATATACCTGACTTTTATTATAAATGACAACCTTTTGGGTTTAGTGTAATATTATTTACTCTCCACTGCTGAATATAGGTCTTTTAAAAACTTTTCCATACTTTCCTATTTCGAGCAACACGCCACCACTGTTTTCCACTTGGAAAATATCGTCGACCCCTCTTTTTTGGGGTCTTCCAACACTTCTTTTGTCCTCCCACGGCCTCCATTCAAGATTTCTGGAAGTCCACCTTCCATCCTCTCGCCTTGCCACAATGATCAGCCTATTGCCATTTCAGTGTAATATAGCAAAGTGTTAAATTATGGACGCAAGTTGACTAGTAGGATAATGAATTATTTTTGTTTTGTGATTTTGTATATTTTTCTGTTCATATTAAGTATGTATTTTGAAATAATTTGTATTACAAATAAATAAATAAATATCATAACATATTTTACAACCTGAGGCACAAGCTTTGAAAACTTCATACCTGAAACCAGCACTGTATAATTTATACAACTATCCAATATCTTCACTCATTCAGGTAAAACACAAAGACATTTATATTATAGTAAATTCTTTTGCAAAATACATATTAATATTATCCATACAAGTAAAAATTGACACAACGTCAAAGGATCCAACAGTTTCCATTGTGTAAATGTAAGTATAATATCATTAATGATACTCTTTGACAATTCTGTGCCTTTTTAATGGTTTGATAAAAATATTGTTATAGTGTTAGTATCGACTTGTTTGTCGAAGTAAAATAATACGAAATATGTATTGAAATTTTAGAAAAAAGGTAAATAAACTATCTTTTCTCTTTGCACTACATTACTTCTCACAAGTGTGGTAGCCAGCAGATTAACAATATGAAATAAGCACGCAATTTGTCCTCTCTGTGCCAATAAAGAATAAAAAAAATTGGATTGGTGACAAAAAATGTCATTGCTAGTTGAAAATGTTAAATTTCTTATTTTTAATATTATACTTATAAAATAATATATAGTTTTGTCTTATTTTTGATGTTTTATCGTATTAATGCTATTGTATATTTTGTATACTTTATTTATTTCTTTTATTTATTCAATCGATAGCACACTACAGACAAAATATACATATCCAATACAATTAAATATTATACAAGAAAAGAAGTAGGTACTCAATGCAATTTCCCAAATATTAAGTTAATTATTTTTTATCAAAGCCCATTCGGTTGTCATACATATTAAACAAACAATAATAATGAAAAAAGAATACATATAAGTAGAAATGAATATAAACGAAAACTAATAAATATTTATGATAAAAGTAAGGATTCAAGAAACTTTGTAACTTCATTTTTCATCCTCACAGAACAATCGCTATGTGAGATCTTAAAACCATTAAATGATGCTACATACTTGATTAAAATGAGCAAGAGAAATCACATTATTCTTAAATCGAAAATACAAAAACAAAAACAGAAATACTACAAACATAACCTACCATTATAAATTAAAGAACTACATACCTATTACTTACTTATGCAGCTATTCCTGTCCACTGCTGAACATAAGCCTCCCCCATATGTCTCCAGGCATCTCTGTCCTGGGCTTTCTGCAACCAGTCACCAGCGATTCTTCTAATGTCGTCTGACCAACGTGTTGGAGGTTTTCCTCAACTCCTTTTATCTTCACCAGGTCTCCACTCCACTACCCTCTTTGTCCATCTTTGATCTTTAAGTCTAGCAACATGCCCTGCCCATGATCACTTCAACCTTGCCACTCTTTCGACAACATCCGTAATTCCCGATCTTCTACGTATCTCCGTGTTTCTAATGCCAGTATTGACCTATGGGGCAGAAACATTAACCCTAACCAAGTCGACTATCAAGAAATTCCGTGTAGCTTAAAGGAAGCATGAAAAAGCGATGCTTCAAATAAAACTCTCTGAACGCATTAGAAACACGGAGATACATACCTTTACCTTATATCTAATTGAGTGTCACAGAGTTGGGAAAAAGGGAAGGGAAGATAATAACTACGATGCAGAGAAACCATTTGTTCATAAAAATAATTATGAAATTTATGAATTTAAGCGTCGCTTCACATTACCTGTAAAATTGATATTTTGAAAGTATCAGCGCTGCTTTAATAAATATATTATAGTGTACTATAACAGGAGAGTTTTTCATATGAAAAAGCATTTGATTCTTTTTTTGTGTGTTTTCTTCTCCTGTTAAGAAGCAGGTATTCGTAAAAATCCGTTTGAAACATTCAACGTCTTTAGTTCAGCGATGAGTTATGCAACCAATCTTGAATAACATAATAATAATAGTAGGTAATTGTTCAATTTATATATGGGACCGTTTAATGATTCGTGACCATCTCAAGGGCGTAGTGACTTCTCCTGAACGGTTGCGTTTTCGACTTGCTTCTAAACTTGATGGCAGATTTATTTTATTTCAAACCCGCGGGCAATCTGTTCCAGGCCGTTGGCGTGATGACTCTGAAGCTTCTTTCTGTAAAATTGAGGTATTAGTCCTAATGGGTTTGAGTTCGTCGGTAGGCTGGAGGTAGAGTCTCGGCTTCGTGAACAAGGGATCAAGTATTGTAAAAGGCAAATGCCGTATATTTATAGAAATAAATATATAAATGGAGAGGACTCCAGAACGAAGCTGAAAACACACTTTTTCGCTGGAAATTTTGGGCGAAGACGCACAATTTTGTCTCCTTGATGTCATGTAAGAGTAAAATATTTTATATATTTATATATTATTTTAATATAAATAACACAGTTACTTCACTTGTAGGACATGGCGTGATGTTAAAGACAGAGAGAGAACGAAGAGCTTTTAATTTCCTGTACATTTGAGAAAATCTCTAAATGACAAACAGAACGAAAGGAAAGTGCACTGTGAAAAATGATATTCATAAAAGTTACACAACATTGTAAATTCTATTTATATCGACTTGTTTTGTACTTTTTTAATTGGCTCAAAATTGATAATTGTCATAGAGAAAATCCATAAAACATTCTATCATAATAATATATCTCAAATACATATCTAAATGAACGACAATCACTTAAAAATTAAATAATAAAATTTAAAGAATGTTGGCAAATCAATTAAACAATATATTCGTATTGTTAAGAAATGCCTTTGGTGATTCATTTCTCTTCGTATAACGCAATTGTTTAAACAATATCAATAATTATACGTTTTGTAAGCAGTGGTGTATCAACAAAACATGAGCATAGAAAAAGTTTAATATTACTTTTTTTATTTATTTACAATATTGGTACACAAGTGGTAAAATTGCATAAATGGTCAAATTGAAATAATCGTTTGATTCTACTAGATTAAACAACGAGAGAGATATCTTTCCACTTTATAGGTCAAAGTCAATCATTGATTGACTTAAGAAGTCGAAAGATGTCTCATTTACGTTGTTTAACCCTTATCGGATACAGTTTAAACGTAGATATATATAACATAATATGTATAGACAATTCACACAGACCGAGCTAGTCCCAAACTAAGATATGAATATTGTATTATGGGTACTTACACAACGATACACATATTATATACAATGCACTGAACACATATACATGTAACACCCAGACCCAGGATATTTTGAAAAAGGTCATTCTTCATTTTGCGCTGGCCGGGTATCGAACCCGAGACCGAGTGACTCAAAGGCAAGTGCGTTATGAAATAACGCAAGTTATGACAAATCAATTACAATATTGTAACAAATTATCAGAAAGAAGAGGTACAAGAAAACGCAGACGGCAGTGAATTACGTGGCTTGAATACCTACGCGAATAACATTTTCAAGATGTGTTGAGTAAGAGAAGTCGGCGTGTATAAGAATTTGCATGAATGTGTACGAAGCGAAAGAAGAATATAAGGATAGATCTATATAGTTTGGCATTCCGTTCTCACCAATATTGTGGGATCATTTCATGTACTGAAGAATTTATCCCACTCCTGAATATCCTAGAAGCCTCTTATTTATCCGTTTTCTAAGCAAAACCGTTGTCACCACGAGCGGGCCACAATGGACAGCCTGAAAGGTCGACCGGTTTAAACCGCTACATAGGAATTTAATTTTATACTGATGCCTTTCTCAAGAGGTTAGAATGTCTTATTGAACGAATTGTAGCAAATGTTGGAAGATACGATATTTTATTATATGTAGTTAATCTACTAGCTACGGGAGATTCCGTAATGCTTGCGATGTATAGAATACAGTTGCTTTAGTGACTTTTTAATTCATTAGGCACTATTTATTCTTTTTCCTGAATTGTGTATGCGCCACTGCTGACGCGTGCTATACCGTGGTGTGATTTGCAGAAGTAGAAGATCTACTGTTGTTACGGAGCGATGGTAGTGCCATTAACTTAGCATTATAATAATAAATGGTGCATGTACCACTACAGACAGGGGGCAGTAAACTTTGGATAACGGACGATAAAAAATTTAATTTCAAAAACTATTTTATTAGTCATATGTTTTTATTATTTCTGATTGATTTGATATATAATTTATCAAGTAGACTTATTATTTTATTATTTCTGTATATATATATATAACATTAAGAGAATCAAAGTATAGTAAGGATTTATAGAGAGTAAAGTAAGTATTTATAAGATCTGCATAAGACCGATCATGACATTCGGCACAGAGTCAAGAGCCGACATCACCAGAACAAAAAGCCTTCTTAGAACCACTGAAATGAAAATTCTACGACCCATCGCAGGTGTAACTCTTCGTGACAGAATAAAAAATTCAGAAATAAGAAGAATCTGTAATGTCGAAGATGTTGTGCGATGTGGCAGAACAAGAAGACGTTTCTGAAGAGATCATGTGGGGAGGGCGAGCTCAGATCGAGTGGTCAGAATAGCAGCAGACGAACGCATGACAGGAAACAGACCCTCAGGAAGACTGCCTAAGCGATGGAGGGATAGCTGGGAATTCACCTCCCAGGAGCAGGCTCCGAGAATCACAGGACATAGTCCTAACTGAAGCAGAAGAAGAAGATATTTCATTACTGTATTTTTATTGTTTTTATAGCAACAATGCCAGTAGTGAGAAAAAGCTTCATCCATGTTTTTATTCTACTTACTTACTTACTCGTTCCATAGTTTTTTTTATACTTGATCAGTTCAATTCATTGCATTGGTATTGTGTGGCGCCTTTATTGGTTAATATGTTGTTGTACCTTACATATTAAATTGCTTTTGTATATGTTAGAAAAACTGCATGACTCTGATATTATGAAATAATTAAAAAAAAAACACAATAAATAAATTTATAAAATAAAATTGTTTCGTGGAGTATTTGACAAAGAATAGATGTCCCAGTATTTTCCGTATGTTTTTGAATTTCTTGTAAAAGGTAAGTGTTCCTGAAGTCTCACGTATAAGATAATATTGACAACTATAATTCAGCTATGAGGCATACCAACCATCCTGAATGTATTTGATTAGCTAGCACGGAAAGGACTGCAGTAAATTCAGCAGTGATGAGATTTGCTATCCATTCTGAATGTCTTAATTTTTTGTTGCACTGGTATTTTGAACCTACGTTTTGAGCCTAATCCTTTGATATCCTGTTTGTTATCTGGAAAGGTGAATTTTTCCCGGCATTAGACTGTTAAATTTTTGTGTGACTATGACTGATCATAAATGAAGACTTTATTTATTTATTTATTTATTACGTTTTACAGGGATACAAACAGTCATAAACAGGTAACAATAAACAGAATCATATAAAGCCATAAATGGATCAGTAAAGTCCCCTATCATTACCAATATGTAATGCAACAATGAATGCAACAACAGTGCCAGAAATGTAAATTTAAATAATCCTAAGTACCTATGAGACAAATACTAAAGAATAATATAAAATAAAAAATAAAAAAAAATACAATATGAAACATGCTAAAATTCAAAAATCATAATAAGATTAATAAACATACAAAACAAGCAAGATAATTTAAAATATCCACAAAAATATAAATATGAAAAGATACATGTAAGAACTTAAGATATTTAAAATATTAAGGAATAAAAATATAAATACAACAACAAATACATAATTAAATGGTTAAAATATACAAATACATAATAAAATGGTCAAAATATGCGAAAATATAAAATAAAACAAGGATTAGAGACTTATCTGGTTGTATAATGCTGAGAAGTGTGGATGGCAATTTTGAAAAACAACACCATTACACAATCAAGAACATCGCTATACGATCTACTGAAATAAGAATTGTAAATTTTAATAATCAAATAATTTATTTCTATGGTTTGTCACACCTGCACGTAATGCAAGAAGCGTGGTTCGAGTGATGGGTGAAATTTTTAATAATATCACAATAATGCTAACATCTGATACATACATACATACACATTATTATTATGTACATACAGACATGCATAAATATTTAATAAAATACCAGCATATTTCTCTAATGGAATATCGCACTTAGGTGTAGAACCATGTTAAAGGTATATTATTTTATGATAGCTGCCAACACTACCATTATTGCTAACTGCTTATAAAATTCTATGACAGATATCTATCTATATCGATTACATATCAAATGTGTGAATTGTGTTATAACCTTCTGGCCACCAGTGTACCCGTACGGGAACATGAAGAATTTAATTTATAATAAATTACCTGAGGCCGTAGACAAACTGTACTAAGCGATCGACTACTGGCGAACTTCTCGACAATCTACCTACATCTACCGTGTTATTATGCGTTATTGTTGCGGTTATTGTCGAAAATTCGTTTGTAGTCGATTGCCAAGGTACGGTTTGTCTAGGGGGTCTGGTTAGAAAAGAATTTATAGTTTATGCGGATATTATTAAGAAAGTTTGGCTTTATAAAGTGGAATAAGATTTTTTCTGATGAAATCACTTATTTGATGTGTAATTTATTCCCAAACTTTTATTCCACCTTTTAATATTTAAATATTGTTTAAAACATTTATTTAATTTTTCTGGATTTCTATATTTTTTTTTTTTTTTTTTTTTTTTTTTTTTTTTTTTTTTTTTTTTTTTTTTTTTTTTTTTTTTTTTTTTTTTTTTTTTTTTTTTTTATAGACAATTCACACAGACCGAGCTAGTCCCAAACTAAGATATGAATCTTGTATTATGGGTACTAACACGGCGATACACATATACAATGCACTAAACACATATACATGTAACACCCAGACCCAGGACAATCTGAAAAAGGTCATTCTTCATTTTGCCCTGGCCGGGAATCGAACCCGGGACCTCGTGACTCAAAGGCAAGTGCGTTAGCCTCCGCGCCACATCTATGGCAGTGTTTCCCAAACTATGGGTCGCGAGCGAATATTGAGTGGGCCCTGGGCGTTAAGTAGTTCCATGACTCGCTTCTAGAGAATCTGAACATTACCAATATTTATGACTTCTTTTCTCTAAGACAGCTCAAAGGTGGGTCCCAAGATTGGAAATTTTTGTTAGATGGGTCGGAGCCTAGTCAACTTTGGGAACCACTGATCTATGCCATTAAAGCATCATGCCCACAAGTGGAGCAGCCAGTGAATTCACTCTTAGTTATGAAAAACACAGAAAAAATATATAAATCCCTATTTCAAAATATTTACACTTTAAATAAAATGTTTGAAATCAAAAATTTTCCAATTCATCTTATTTAATGGACAAGTACATTTTAAAGATAGTATTTATCTATACACTCAACTACAGTGGTACCTTGACAAACGAGTGCCCAAACATACGAGTTTTTTGAGATACGAGCCGTCGAGTGAGCAATTTTTTGCTTTGAAATACGAGCAAAATTTGAGATACGAGCTGTTTAATGGCACTTGCCTAACTCATTTCCGGAACATTCTAAAAGGAAGAAAAAACAAACATCCTCGGACATGTTTTTTTAAACGGCCTACAGGTGAAAGTGAGAAAAGCATGGCGAAAAAGGCAAACACCAGTGAAGAGAAAAGCATTGACGAAAATTAAAGCGAAAGTAACACTTTATAAATCTTGTTTGTTCCTTTACATTCTCTTTGATTATTTTTTTGTATAATACTTGTCATTTATAAATACCTACATTTTTCGTATTCAAAAAACATGTAATAAAAATAACGGGAGTAAAATTTTGGGGGCTGGAACGGATTAATGGCGGTTCAATTAATTTCAGTGGGGAAATTTGTTTTGAGATACGAGTAATTTGAAATAGGAGCAAGATTTCGGAACGAATTAAACTCGTATGTCGAGATACCACTGGATATGAATAAAATTACGTATAACAACTATACCTACCATTTATCTTAGATTTTCGTTTAATGGGATCTAGATATTCAATGATCCATAAAATCGTGAAATAGTTTTTTTTAAAAGGGTCGAGATTAATATTATGATAATTGTTGAGATATTTTGTCAGAAGTAATTTTCATATTGTATGTTATAATTATTTTGTACTTTTTAACAATTTTCAGAAATATTCAGGTAAACATGCAAACTTAATTTTTAAATTATTACCCAAATATTTTTACTTCGAATTATTACAGAACTCTTGAAAAAACAAGGTTATGAAGAGCGAGTGGATGATTAGTTTAATGATTTATTTTTTTTGTATTTCTTCACCACGATGAAAATATACTTGACTTTTCATGCATCTTTTTTATTTTCGACTTCGCCTGTGCGGGCTGTGTCGTGTCCTCTAAATCCTTGACACTAGAGTGCTGTCAGCCAGCCCCACGTCTCCGGACTTGTCCCATGGATGTCTTGAAGGTCCCCAGATATATCGTCTGTCCGAATTCGAATCCTATCGAAATTTTTGTTTTAATTGCTATTAGATGTAATCAGCTCCACTCTATCAATTCCACAAATAAATGAGTATAAAAAATGCACGGTCCTCTTTGTATATAAAATATTTAGGCCCGAAATTACAATCAGTAGCTTAACATGGCGCGGACATATGACATTAATGTCAGTTTGTTCTTATTGTCACTAGTGGCGCCTCCTGGTGATGAAATAATTAACTGAGTTTAAGCAAGCTTAACGTTGTTGAGGACACCCCCGGGTATTCCTTAACTTAAGGAGTAGGTTAAGCCGCAAATTCGTGCTAAGGAGACATTGTAATTCGCGTAATTTTGGTAAGCGAAGCTCTATGTGTTCCTTAAGGTTAAGGAGGATCTCAAGCCTTCATTGTAGTTTTGGGCCTTAGTTATTAATGAAAAAATAATAATGTGCCTATTTTCTAATCCACAAATAAATAATTCGAAATGTCGCTTATTATTATCTAATTGTTTGACTTGCATACACCTGTCGCTTCCGTCACAGTCATACAATAATTGTTCCTCATGCATGCTCTCTTGTTCAATGTGCTCAACACGTGACCGTCCTGTAGGATCTGCAGGGTTATTCTGAACCCAAGCATTTGTCTTGATCTTAATACTGTGACGCGCGAAGTGACTTCTTAGTCAAAAATACGTGCATATCAATCTCGCGGTAGCGGTAGCGCGGCATTTTTGACCATAGTCCCTTTGCGCGTCGTATAATTAAGATCAACACAAGATTAAGATTGTGTCCAGAATAACCCTGCTAGTTTATATTATGATCTTGCCATTTGAACTTCCATTCCTCTCAGTCAAATAATTATATGTATCTTATTGGTCATTCTGTTCTTATTCACTCTTTCCACGTGCCCAAATCATCGTAACTTATTTATGTAAATGCCTTAATAATTTGCTATTTGAAATTTCATTAAAGTACATTATTACAAAAACGACTTAAATTTGACAATTTTACCACAATTTTGCTCAAGAGAAAACTATAATTAGACTTTATTAGAGGTTTATGTAATAATTTTTAAACCAACAAGAACCTACATAAAAAAATATACATGGATTAATAACCTCTCTATCCAACCGCCCGTATCGCATCAAGAAATTGATATAAACAAATAGCACTGTTGATTATTAGTAGAAGGTACGTTAAAAACTATTTTAAGCATACTCACAAAGTTAATGCATACATAGTTTTGGTTAACTAGACATGACTAAAATTAACCCTGACTTATTAAAAAGAACTAATTCCGTATTAATTGTACAAGTATAATATTATGAATACATGAATAATTATGGTATGACTCTTTTTTGATTTTTGTTTGTATGATTTTCTTGTATATTTCTGATTTGATCTATATGCTATGATTAAACTTGTTAAGTGGAATTTCTAGTCGGAACATTATGACTGTATGTCTTTTTTCTGATTTTATTTTAATTGCTTATATAGTATAAAATAATTCTCCCCAAAGCACGAGCTATGCTCAATTTTGGGGAGTAATTGTATAAAAAAAATGTATTATTTTATTGTTTGATTATTGTGTTTAATAAACTATTATTATTATTAATTAATAATTCAAGAGCTTTTGTGTTTACACTGTGGAAATCCATTTTTAACTTTATTATTTTTTTAAAACGTTGCGTGACAGAGTGAGGAATGAGGATATTAGAAGAATGAGTGGATGCAAGAGGAGTGTTGTGGATAGAATGCGTGTAAATAAATTGAGATGATTTGGTCATGTGGAACGAATGGAAGAGGAAAGAATGACAAAGAGGATATACTTGGCTGAAAGGAGGGGTGTGAGGAAGCGCGGGCGTCCGAGAACTACAATATGGCTAGAACATATACATCAAATTCTCAAAGACGGCCGTGTTTTGAGCAAGAGAAATCGACGTGTGTGCATGAGAAATTGTATGACTGTGGAGGAGGCGAAAGAAGTATGTAAGGACAGATCTAATTGGCCTTCCGTTCTCTCTGCCTACCACACTTGGGATACGGCTTGAGGGAATAGATAGATAGATAGATAGAATTTTATTAAATAAAATATAAAAATATTTTATTGAGAAGTGTTTATTCTAATTAACATATTTACCTATTCCTGGTTTGGGGAAGTGTTTTTAAATGCTACAAACGCTTCACACTTTAAGACATTCGTGGATGTGTGGGTCTCAAGATGGGATCTGCTACGTCAGCCGGGTCCCACGCCAACTGACGTGGTAGGATCAGAGATGCCAATACTGGCATAGTGGTATTTATTTATTTATTTACAATTATACACGGCGTGAGCCCTTTACATGTTGAAATTATGAGACAGAGTACAAAAGCATACTATTACACAATACCAATTCACATATACACAAGTCAAAGTTTATAAAATTACACATCAAGGTCAGAGTTAAAAAGAATTTACATTAACAAAACAAGTACAACAGAAAAAAAAAACAATATTTAAGGTAACATAATCGATAATGTTCTCTAAATAATAAATTATCAATAAATTATAAATCATTCAACATTAAGCATTTAATTATTAAACTATTAAATTATTAAACTATCAAATTATCAATTTGTTGAATTATTAAATTATTGAATTATAGAATTAAAGAATTATTAAATTATTAAATTATTAAGTTATTAAGTTATTAAATTATTAAATTATTAAATTATCAAATTATCAAATTAAACTAGAGAGAATTAAAATATTAATAAATCGTCACCTAAACGGATAAATAGGAGTCCTTGGACTCCTGCAATATCCGAGAAATAAAGTTATTTCAACATACTTTCTCGACACAAGCTTTTAGCTTACTAAGGTGTATAAAGTTGTATTTGGGTTTATAACAAAACCCAGATATATCTTATTAAAAAAAAAGTATTATTTACCTATTCAATAAGACATGTTTATATGAAATCCTTATTGATTCAATATTTGAATACACATAATATTTCTTCTTTCTTTTTCATGTTGTTGATCATCGCATCGATCTGTTAGTTCGAAAGTTGTTACCTCTTGTGATGCTGTCATTCCATCTTTTTGGTGGTCTTCCTCGGGGCCGTGAACCGACTGGTGTTTCCATTGCAGCTAAAGAACGATTCTCAGTTGCAGCTGGATGCCTAAAGAGTAGGTACCATATGGAGAAATAAACATACGATAAACACATTGATGTAGTCGGGTAATAAATCAATTGTGAAAAATAAACAGTATTTTATTGATATCAAATATGTTTAAAATGTCTTTTCACAATGTGAACACACAAACTCTAGATCATGGATGGCCAACCTTTTCAGCAGCCGGGCCAAATTTTGGAAATGAGATTTCCTACCGGGCCACAACAATATAATGCATATAATAATTTTACTTTACCTTAAAATTTATGCCCCCCCCGTCGCCAAATTTTTTAAATGGTATATAAATTTGAAATGTACTCATACTTCTTGGTTTTCTTTAAGAATATTTTCTCTGAATAACTTTCTTCGGGTTCTTTTTTATTTTTATTTTTTTTAATTTTAATTTCCATAAATCGATGGTTTAAAGCACAAAAGACACATGTCCACTATTTAGGTAAAATGTATTAATATCGACATAATTGATTCCTAAAAAGCACATGTCCCCCAAGGACATCTTCTGAATTAATTTAAAATTAATTAATTAATTTTGAATCTCAAACTTTCAAACCCTGTTTTCTCTAAACTGTCAAATGTGGACATGTGTCTTCTGTGCTTTAAACCATCGAAATATAACAATAAAACAACTTACTACTACAAAAATTTTACTACTAACTGAACATCATATCTTAAAACACATATTCTTTTGACAATTATAGAAAATGGAATTTACTGCCTCACTTGTGCCGACTATTATTAAAAAAGTGTCCATATGCTTCGCGGGCCACAAGTAGGCACCCCGCGGGCTAGCCACCCTTGCCACCCTTGCACTAGATCATTTTAATGTACACTGTTTATTCTACTCATATTTTGTATGAAAATAATTGTTTTATTTTTACTGCGTAAGTAATATTTACCATTTATTCGGGGCTAACTTTAGTTATGTCAGATAAGTTAGACAGGCCTAAATACGCATTTTTATTATGCGTACGGCTAACACAATTATTTTAAAAGAGTGTATTATTTCTAAATAATGTAATATCAGACCACATACATAATAATGTAATATTGTTATTTTAATATATTGTACGCCGCATAAATTTTTCAAGTTACTGCATTATGAAACATACAACATTATCCAAGTACTATCACTGTATAGTTGCGAATGAGTGATGAATAATGCACTTATTTCATAAAAAAATATATATATATAGTTACAACAAAAGCAAAAATACAACAAACATCAGACTATGTACGCAATTTTGTAACACTTGTGTGCCCTTAAAAAGAAATATTGATAATAATTATTTTTATTTCATGTTGCTTATACCAGCAGTTGCGTCACATCATAATTACCGTCACTAATATTAAGCACAATTAATGATGAAACTTACAAAATTTTAACACATTTTTATCGAAGTGATTTTGACAATTAAACATTGTTACATATCCTCCCTCCCCCTTAATCACTCGCATTCAAGTGGGTTGCCTCGAGAAGAATAGAATCGAATGGAGGTTGCACATCTAACACGTGGAATCCATACTAGCTATCTCAGAAAAATATGTATTTTTTGGAAGATGTATCTGGATTTTTCTTATAAGCCTAAATACAAACTTTACTTTTTCAAAAAGACACTCAAAAATTTACAGAAAAGACTGCAGTATTTTTTCTTTGGTGAAAAGTAAAGCAACGAGTGGAGTACAAGATATGTGTGATTGTGTTTTCGGCTTTGATGGGTGTATTACCATCTTGTTTGTCGGAGATGTGCGAGATCGAGACCATCAGTGAAAGACGGCTCATGTATCGCTCAGCACATGGTGAGGCAAAAGGCAGACTAATTGAGCCATCTCGATCTTGCAGAACGGGCTTTGAAGATAGAGCATTCAGTGTTGCGGGTCCCAGATACTGGAACAAGCTGCAGGAGAGAGCTTTGAAAAAGGGCTGAAGACGCACCTTTTTGTTGGGAGTTTCGGGTGATAGACGCGGTATACGGCATCTTTAGGTCATTTTATGAGTAAAGGAAGCTTTACAAATTGTCCATAATATATATACCGGAGTCACTTCGGAACATTATGAAATAACTAAACATTTTTTTGACAACAAAGCATAATTATCACGGGTGGATGACTGCGAATTATTTTTATATACTTAACAAAATAAAAAAAATACCTTATTACGTACTATTGACATTGCTTCATATAATATAAATAAACTTTGTACATTAATTTTGCAATATACTTACCTATATAATCAACATTGTCTGATGACTCACTCTAATATTAGCAAACTCTTTTTAGTACTGCACGAGATACAAAGTTCACTAGTCCATGTAAAAAAAATAACTTGAGGCTTAAATGTTTCATCTTTATATTTCTTCTTCTTAAGTGTCTTAAGATCTCAACGTAGGAAGATCCCTGACAGCCATAGAAGAAGTATTTGATCCATTGGAAACAACAGCCAAGGAGATAGGACTAGAAATTAATGAAAATAAAACCAAAATAATGAAACAGTCCAGAAATCCCAGAAAAAGCCCTCTACATGTGGCCCAGTTTAAGGAATGTTATAATTTTGAAGTAGTCAATGAATTTACTTATATGGGATCTACTAAAACCAAAGAAAATGAAGACCACGTAGAAATTAAACGAAGAATAGCAACAGGAAACAAAGCATTTTTTCTCTTCTACCAGTCCTTAAGTCCAAAATTGTCCACAGGAAAACAAAAATTACCCTGTACAAAACTATAATTAGGACAGTAGTGACTTATGGGTGTCAAGCGTGGATAATGACAGCAAAGTCCCTAGAAGAGCTGGACAGATTTGAGAGGGGGGTGCTAAGGAAAATCCTGGGACCCGTGAATGATGGTGAAACCTGGAGAATAAGATTCAACGATGAGCTGTATAACATCTACAAGGCTCCCAGACTTTCTGTAGGTATATGCAAAATTTAACAGGCTAAGATGGACCGGACATGTGCAGAGAATGCCGTCTTCACGTGTACCAAAAAGGATCCTTGAGGGACATCCGGGTGGGAAAAGAAGAGTTGGCAGACCTAGGCTGAGATGGGAGGATGAGGTGAGAAAAGACGCAAACCAACTGCTACAAGTCGTAAATTGGAAAACCGCAGCGGCAGACAGGAGGAGTTGGAGGCGAGGGCTGATGGAGGCCAAAGCTCGATATGAGCTGTAGGGCCATCAAAGAAGAAGAAGAGTGGATGAGAGAGGAGTGTTGTAGATACATAGAATGCGTACAAATAAGTTACGAAAGTTTGAACATCTGAAACGAATGCATAATGAAAAGATGACGAGGAGGGTGTATTTATCTGAAAGAGGGGGTGTGAGAATGCGAAGACGTCCAAGAACAACATGGTTAGACCAAGCAGATCAAAATGTTCAAGCACGGTCTCGTGTTGAGTAAGAAAATTGGTGTGCGTGTAGGAGAAACTGGAGGAATGTGGTGAATACGATAGAAGTAGGTATGTATGTATGTAAGGATTGTGCTCCATTCTCTCTGCCTATCCCACCTGGGGTGTAAACAATATACAATTATTATTAACATCTTTAATCCATTATTGATGAGGGCTGTCATCCAACTTTGATGTCTTACTTTTGTTGACACGGTCTGTCCAACTATGTTGACCGTGCCTTCTGTGTGGTTGGTCCGTTGCTGTGGAATAAAATTCCCTATGATTTGCGAACTCTGGAGAGTGTGGAGGTGTTCAAGACGAGGTTAAAACTCTATTGTTCAGGAGGTGTGATGATTCTTGAATGGGCCCTCGCGGTGGTTTTTCCACAAAACGGCGCATCAATAATAAGTTGTCTAGTTATTATCATCAAACTGTCCTGTAGGCAAGGCTATAAAATTGTTTAATGATTTGCATGTTCATGTCGATATTTTCAACATAACATACAATGACTTTATCGCCAGGAAAGAAACTCTCTTTTGATTCTGTTTATTTTTGATGATACTATCTTTTGTGTTTTTTTTCTGTCTCACTATTTTTTTTTGACTTGGCATTTTTTTTTCATTTTCCTGCTGAGATCGCCTTGGCCAAAAGCTGTTAATAATTATTATAATATATAAATAAATGGATTTGCCTAATTTTGATATCAAATCACTCGATCGTAGCTCATTTTAAATAAGTTTATGCGTAAGACAGTTAAGTAAGAATAATAATTTATTGTCTATATATGCATGTAACTTGTTATATCTAATGTTGTAATATCGGTACATTTGTAATAAACGATTGTTTAATAAATGCTTATGGATGCTATTCACCTTAATTTATTGTAAACATTGGACTCGTAAAAATATTTTAAATACAATTTAGTATGAAGAAAATAAAATCATAATATTTTTTCGCAAGCGTAATTTTATTTTCGAACAGATGAAAGTTCGCATAGAGGGCATTATTTTTATAACCTGTTTATTAAGGTTGTTATAGAGGTTTCATAAACAAATGTACGTAAAAACTTTAAAACCTATAAATTTTATAATGTTTCCCGCATCGAGTCAGCTATTATCTTTGTTGTTGATTTGTGGCGTTTGTTTCCTTAATTAAAAGGCGCCTTATAACCTCTACTATAACATTTTCGATTTTTAATAAACACTTCGCGATCTCCATCTCGACGTCCGCCATTTTGAAAACAACGTCAAAATCAAAGCGCATCTGACAGATCGTTTCTATATCGGTGGACTGTGTGAACAGCAGGGTTGCCAGGTCTTCTCCAAAAAAATACCGAACATTGGGTAAAAAAAGTTTTAATCGTTGAACTATATTATGATCTTGAAATACAAAGTGCCATTGCTCAAGACCAACTAGCTACCCTAACTTATAAATATTATATTTTTTCTCACTAATGCACGCTTTCAGCAATACGTCTTATTTGCTTTAACTGCCCATGCATTTCGCAACATGTCAGACTGATATTACATTGTATACATGATTCAGCCTTCACCATGTCCACACTTAATTTATTACGGCTGTTCGTCCACAAATAATTCATATGGCTAAATACTCTTTCCACATAATTAAGCATTACTACATTGGTACTGCCATTATCGTTTTAATTATCTGTTTCAAGTTAGCGCTTATGTTGTTTATTAGGGAGAAAAATTAATCAGAAAAAAATACCGAACCGCCCATACTTCGGTATTTTTGTCATACCGAACACCGAACACGGTGCTAAAATACCGAACGGTTCGGTAGAATACCGAACACCTGGCAACCCTGGTGAACAGGTGTGACGATCAATGGGCGTCCGGCGAATTTTGTTTTTGATGCAAACGAAATTCGCCTGGCGATATTCGTCAAATGTGAACACCCCATTATCGGCACATCCACTGGTTACCCTACTTGAAGAGGATCTCGTGATGCTGTAGGTATACCTACATTAGTAATAGCAGTAGTAAAAATTAAATAATGTACACCAGCGCCACCTGGTGTCGCGTGTGTTGTACCAATAAACACTAACTTCACAATCATTGCGTTGTTAAGTAGGTAACATCACAATATTTAACTAATATAATGTTATAGTACTGTATGTGTGTACTAGACACAGTACGCAACAAGTATGGCGTCATATTGTAGGTATTATTGATAGTATACCTACATATGATGCACTGTAGTGCATACACGTCATTATATACGCTCTAAATATTTTCGAGGTACGATGATTTTACGAATAAATGTATGAAAATAAGTAGTAATATTATTTGCAGTCATTAAGAAATTGCAATATATTATTTTATGCCTACCAGTGGCGGAGCTACAATTTTTATAACGGTCATGTAATTGTGAAGAATTTTATAATAAATTCGAATGGGGAAACTTGCGATAAACTCGCCCTGTGTATATTGATTGTATCTAACTTGAATGTTTACCTTTAATGTACAACTTTCATGGTACATGGTACAATTTTCATCTCAAAATCTTTTGCAGTTCAGGGTGCTCGTTGCTGGAATAATCTCCCTTCAAAATTTAGGCTGACTCAAAGTCTGACGTCTTTCAAGCGAGCCGTTAAGGACAAAATGATTTCCACAAACACAAACACAGCCTCTGAAACCTGAAACCCATCACTCCTAACCCCCCCCCCCCTTTTCCCCCTTTTCCTTTCCCTTTATGCATGTATGTTTGTTTTTTTTTGCAGTCTCTCCCTTTTTATATATATATATATATGTGTATGTTTTTTTATTTTCATAATATGTTTTTTTTTTTTTAAGTTAATACTTTTGGGTTAGTTGGAAGAGATCGCGCCTTTGCGATAAACTCGCCCTCTGTATATTGATTGTATTTAATTTGAATGTATATCTTTTATGTAATTGTTTTTTATCAATGTACAGTAAAGAATGAATAAATAAAAAATAAATAAAAATAATGTAGTTGTTTGAAATAAATGTACAGTAGGTAGATAGTAAATAAATAAATAATAAAAAAGTAAATATTTTGAACATTGGTTACAATATTTCAAATCAATACAAAGTATCATAAATCATAAATTACATTGGGGAACTTTCACATAAAAAATCAGCTCAAAAAATAATATAGAAAATAAGAAAAATTATGGTGCTTATATTTTAAAATGTGCATTTTTAAGGCTTTTATCATAATTTGAAATAGCATATTCCGCACTTCGCCACAAAAAGGTCCACCTACGGTGGAACAGTGTGTGACGTCATCTAAGAGTGAAATGTGTGCCAATCCAACATAGCGCCTACCGACTTCACTACGGGCTAATTCGGTCGGTAATAATGGTCGATTTGGCGTAGGAATTTCAGATATTTTTCGATATGATTGTTTCTGTTCAACAATTTTAGACAATACTCAGCTTAGACTATTTTCTCGGTGTTTATTTTGTAAAAATCTATATCAATTCACAACACAATAAGAATTTGTTTAAAAATTTTACTAACCTAAGGTTTTGTCATGTATTTTTTATAGATTTTTTTTTTCTACCTTCTTGAAATCTCCTACCTTAATTACAATTTTGATTCTTGACATATTAAGTAGGTATTAAACATTGCATTGACAGTTTATACTAATACGCCAATATTTTATATTTTTAATTAAAATTATTATTGTTATGAATTGATTCACTTTTCTGTTTTGTTCTTTACCAATTCTTTTTCTAACTGTGTTACGAATGAGAAATTTGATTTGTGTATTTTTGAACATGTAAAAGGCTCGTGCCGTAGATATGTGAAATAAAAATATACTATACTATACCCTCACGCCGTATCCCAAGTGGGGTAGGCAGAGAGAACGGAACGCCACACAGATCTATCTTTACACACTTCCTTCGCTTCCTCCACATTCATACAGTTTCTCATACACGCACGTCGATTCCTCTTACTCAACACGCGGCCGTCCTTGAGAATTTGATCCACGTGATCAAGCCACGTGGTTCTCGGACGTCCGCGCTTCCTCACACCTTTTCTTTCAGACAAGTATATCCTCTTTGTCATTCTTATGGGGTGTTCACATTTGGCGAATATCGCTAGCCGAATTTCAAAATATAACGCCAGGCGAAAAAACAAAATTCGCCGTACGCCCATTGATCGTCACACCTGTTCACACAAGTCCACCGATATAGAAACGATCTGTCAGATGCGCTTTGATTTTGACACTGTTTTCAAAATGGCGTCGAGATGGAGATCGCGAAGTGTTTATTTTTAGTCGAAAATGTTATAGTAGAGCTTATAAGGCGCCTTTTACTTAAGAAAACAAACGCCACAAACCAACAAAAAAGATAACAGCTGTCACGAAGCGGGAAACATTATAAAATTTATAGGTTATAAAGCTTTTACCATAGATACAAACGCCGCGCATATCTGCGCATGTGCAAATCGTTCAATCGGCCGAGAAAGTTGGAAGGTGGTCA
This sequence comes from Athripsodes cinereus, assembly GCA_947579605.1. Taxonomy (NCBI): domain Eukaryota; kingdom Metazoa; phylum Arthropoda; class Insecta; order Trichoptera; family Leptoceridae; genus Athripsodes; species Athripsodes cinereus. Next base: position 18,043,179 of record OX388327.1, read on the forward strand.
ACTCGAGACGATATCGTTTCTACTGGTTTTTATCGTTTCAGACTAGCTGTCATTTTGTTCACACGGTTCAAATGGCTGGCGATATTTTGGTGCCCTAGCGATATTCGCCAAAGTGAGAACACCACATTACCTCGTTCATTCGTTCAACATGCCTAAACTGAAATAAAAATAAATAAATCAAGGTCGCTATAATAAATCAACTGGTTAAACTTTGACTTTTCAGCTTGTTTGCTAGACATGCGGTGATTTTTTGCACATATGGAAGGAACACCACTGGAACAATTTTTACTTACCTACCTACCAGAACTTCCCGGTTGAAATTGTTTTTTGTGTCGCAATATTATTTTCTATGTAATTATCTATGTTTATTTCATTTTACTACTACTACTTATACTATCCCATCACGATATTTCTCACAAGTGGGGTAGCCAGCAGACTAGCCGTATAGATAATATGAATTTTGGAGATGAAAGACAAGACATTGGATCTTGAATAAAGGTATTATCGGTCGGTGGATGGCGCTGGTAGTAGCTGCCTGAAACCTCTGACGTCTCTTTTTTGAAAATTAAATATTATTATTATTATTGGATAATTTATATTGCGCTGTTTTCATGATTCAAATCATCTCAAGGGCGCATTTACACTATTATTTCAATTGTTGAAGGGTGTTTGTGTTCACACTGTGAAAATTCATATTCAATAATTTATAAACAATCAAAACACTGTTATAATTTTCACCATATTTATTCAAACTCTAACGTTTTCGCCCACTTCAATGGGCATTCTCAAGAATACTGAGCTGAGTACTCAATAAATATGGTGAAAATTATAACAGTGTTTTGATTGTTTATAAATTATTGACTATTATTTCACATTATAATTTATTCTTTACTACTTTTATACTTAATACAAATTTGGTTAAATATTATTGTCACAAATTTTGATAGATTTAGTTTGTTTGTTTCTATTTTTACAATTTATTGTTTAAACTTTGGCATAGTAAACACTAAAACAACATCATTAAATTAATAAACTACACTGTATTTTAGTCGGAATGAAAAAAATAAATAAATTAATTGATGTTTAACTATTATTTTGAATTTAAAAGAAAGAGAAGTTGGTTCAGGTTGGAAGGTTCAGGCAGCTGCAAGAGCGCCATCTACCCAAAAAAAATCTTATAATTGTTCAAATTAACAAAATTTTAATACATTTTTTTAGTTTCATTAGTTTTATAAAGTTAACTTTTTGGGTGTTACTATTTTTAAACTAGTTAAAAATTTCAAATTTAAAAATGTGAATCAGTGAATAATATTTGTGACAATTAATAATACCTTCAATATTGGAACTCACATAAAATTCTCGCATTTTAATCAAATTTGTGACAATCACAAGTGTTTTCAAAATTTTATAATAATTAAATAGAAATAATAGGCGCCCTTGAGACGGTCTAGGGACTGTTAAACGGCGTCAAAACAAAACCATCCATAATCATCATCAAGACTCAAAATAAAAAAAATATTTAGTAATAAAAACAGCTGATAAATGTCAAATATCAAGAAGAAAATCTTATAATTAAAAGATGTCTGTAATATGTTATAACTAAATAAGCTTTTTATTATTAAATCTTACATTATTTTAACTAAGTTTTATCATTTCCTACTTCCACAGTTTCAAATCAGTGATATGTTACAACTAGATTCGCAATGTCATACAAATATTCTCTAAAAATGTGTACCCACCCGTCGAGGTAATATATATTCATCTCTTTTCTTATGTATATATTCATCTCTATCTACCGGCCTTTGTCGTCTGTAATAATCCCCATTCTCATATTGTCTATCTCTTGTTATCTACAAACAATTTATATTGTGTGTCGCTTTTTTTCAAACTAAAATTTGCGGCACCAAGGACCGCAAAGAGATTTTATTGATGGTACATGTTTGAGATTCATATTGCAAATCTAGGTATAACATATCTCTGGTTTCAAATGGGTTTTTGACATGGTAAACGCTACTTTTAGGGATTGGATTTGTGGATTTTGGTGGATGTTTTTATGTGTTTTTACATTTTATTACATTTTTAACATTCATTTACATTTTATACATTTTTCATTTTTTTTTTACATTTAAATTTTTTTTACATTTTTAAATGTGTTTTAAGTCTTCCTGTATCTTTTTATTTAATGAACTACCTCAAATTTATGTTTATTAGTTTGGTAAGAAAGGGATCTGGTTTGCTCATTGTTATTTTTTAATGTTAATATTTTGTTGTATCAACTGTTTGATCCATACAGAATAAATAAAATACAAATAAAATAAGTTACTCTTTTATGCAAAAGTGAAGTAGTAAATATTAATTGTGTCGGTGCACACGAAGTAGAATTCCATAATAATGCAATTTGAAACAAGTGTTCCTTTCTACTATTGTTCGTTAATTCGCAGAGAGACGTCTTTCGACTTATAATATAAGATTGATAATGACCTTATAAGTCGAAAGACGTCTCTCTGCGAATTAACAATCAATAGTAGAAAGGAACACTTGTTTCAAATTGCATTATGAAGTAGTAAAGGTATTTAATTGTATTAAATTAAACCATGTGTTGTTTATAGATCAATTTATTAACCGTTAAAATTTTATCAAAATAATACATAAACATAGCGACAAAACCTTCAAAATTATAATCATTTCGTTAATATTAGTATAAAACATTACGACTGTTTAGTTCCATAACAAGACATGTATAAAATATATATAATAATGGTAAAGTCTCTACGTTTACAGATGAAAATTCATATTGATGATATTTCATTTTTATTACAAAAGACACATAATTTTTTCCCTTTGATTTATTAAAAAAAAAAACACTTTGATTTATCTAAAATCTCTTTTAAATAAATCAAAGTGAAAAAATATCAAAATAAAATAAATATTTATTATTTTGTTTTGTGTTACTGTTGAGTAAGACTAACACACGACCGGTTTCGCGGACTCCGAGTTCGCATCATTAAGTGCTGATCTATACCTACTGATGATGCGAACTCGGAGTCCGCGAAACCGGTCGTGCGTTAGTCTTACTCAACAGTAACACAAAACAAAATAATAAATATTTATTTTGTTTGATAATTTAAAATGAAGTGTTACAAAGTTAATGCCGATACAATTAATCAAAGTGAATTAATTAACTGTGTTTTGTAATGAAAATAAAATAATTACCTATCATAAATTATATCTTATAGTCGAGAATCGCAATTTTGTAATATTGGTATATTTAAGTATATTATCCCGTGGAGCACCCGGTAAAGAATTGGTCTCCCACTCTTCTCTGTAAGTTTTCTAGTGTCCTGTAAAAGGCAGGTGTTCGAAAAAATTAAGACATTGTACATCTTAAATTCAGCGATGAGGTTTGCCACCCATCCTGAATGTCTTGATTTTATATTGGCACGAAGAGGACAACTTGCATGTTTCTTACATGCAGCTGGTCTGCTGGCTACCCCACTTGTGGGATATGCCGTGATGGTATAGTAGTAGTAGTAGTAGTAAGTATATTATGCTTTAAAACACAATAGAAAGTAAAATATACTATATAATAATCGCATTGTTAGAAACATATTATGTTGTCTTTATTCCACTCAATAGTTTAACAATTCGAATTATTTATTTGTGGAATAGAAATTGGAATTCATATTTTTTCCATAACTAAGTATTAAATATATAAAGGGAACCGTGTATTTTTATAATTATTTGTTTGTGGATTTGAAAGAGTAGGGTTGATTGTGTGTATTACCACTTAAATAAAAATTTTGGAAATTTGTGACTTGTTGCGTTATGGAACTGGACTGTGAATTAATTCACGTGAATTAATTCACGTAATTATCAACCTAGATGTTTAAATAAAGGGCCCATCTTGTCTCAATGTTCTATTTTAAGTAGATTATTAATTATTTTGTTAATTATAATTGCTAAATATAATCATAATAAATTTATGGCTTAATAGTGATTTTTAAATAGGAATATTTTAATTGCCCTTTACCAACAATCATATCCTTGATCCGATTGTATTTTTAGTAGGTACAATTTTCCTTGAGAAAAAGATGTAAATGTCGAATTAATTAAAATAAAACACTTATTTGTAGTATATCCACGGTGACTTTTTATTGGACGCGAGCCGGCTTTCAAGAGCTTCCGCTCTCATCATCAGGCTGGCGAAAAGTAAAGGTCCTAAGTAAAAAGAAAAGTCCTTTACTTTTCGCCAGCCTGATGATGAGAGCGGAAGCTCTTGAAAGCCGGCTCGCGTCCAATAAAAAGTCACCGTGGATATACTACAAATAAGCTTTTAGTAGCTTACTGTGAAAGGTGTATAAGGTTGTATTTGGGTTTATAACAAAAACCCAGATATATCTTTTTAAAAAAAAAAAAAAAAAGTGTTTTATTTTACTTAATTCAACATGAATTTCCACCAAGTACCGTCGGTTGAAAATATCAACTTGATGTAAATGTCATTTAAAATTCAATGAGATACACGAGAGTGTCGAAAACTAGGTTTTCACTTGCTCATATTCATTATAGACTGATAACTAAATCGTTGTTCTCACGAGGCGAATATAGCCAGGAAACCAAAATATCGTCAGCCATTTGAACTGTGTGAACAAATTGATAGGTACCAATATACAGATCTGCCTAAAACAAGCAGGCATAAATTTTACTGTTACATATAAGTATACATAAACAATTATGTTATTGGGTTGATGTTACCCAAACAATTTTTAAACTTGTATTCAATACAATAAGTATATTTTTTATAAGACACCTTTGTGTACTTACTAGAGATAAATATCTCATTTTTTAATGTAATTTAATAAAAATTTAAACACAATTTTGCATAAATAAAAGGACCATGTTGGATTCCAACCTTTAGCCTGGGAAATGCATTCGGGATTTTTATTGAAAGACGTGTCGAAGTTTGTTAAAGAAACACTTTATTCACACAGGTTTTGACAATGAGAGTGATATTACATAGAAAAACATAGATCATTCAAATGTCACCATAAACAATAAATAGATTGTGGATCAATTACAAACAAAATTATAAAGCTGTGATACACAACCATATCCATGTGTTAACATACTGCCAAGGGAGACAAGCATAAGCAAACACAAAACAGAAATTTTCGATTTATTAAAGTGGACTGTTATAATTTGTCTTCCATTCCGTGTTAGAAATGCCTGTAAACCAGTTCTGAATACGATTAAACAAAAAACAATCAATCAAATTTAGTTTCCAGTACATTTTCGTTTTTCAGCTTAAATACCAAACAAAATTTTGGTAATCTCAATATTATACAATCTGCCATTTTATTCAAAGTTGTTTTGAAATTAAATTGTTCGTTTCAATAGTTGTCTCTATTTTCTATCCGTTCCCCATTTTCACCTTTAAATTTAAATTATTTTTGTCAAATCAACAAATCAAAAATACAATCATAGTATCGCAATACTACATTTGTGTTAGAACAATTTAAGTTTATTGTGGAATGTTCCAAAATTAAAAACCACAAACACATTGCATACAAATAGTATGATAAACAATACAAAATAAATTTATTACTTGAATAAACAAGAGTCATTTCATTTCTACAATCACAATACCTATTATATTGTATTTATCATGATTCAACATATTTATATAATAACATTCTTATGATTCAAGCAAGCAAAGAGCCATCTGTTGACATCATATAAGATCAAAAACATAAATACCTACTTTGATAAAAGAGAAATGATAAAAGCCAATTGACAATAGATAAAGAGCCATCTATTGAACTCTTCACGAATAACAGAGAGACATCTATGGGAAACTTCCTTAACTGTATATTCGATTCATACACAGATGGCTCTAGTTCAACAAAATAGTATCAAAAACAATTCATTAGGTATTTATATTATCAACATTGATAAATAGACATCATTATCAATGTGAAAACAAATCATAAAATATTACTAACATTACCAAATGCAAAACATTACAATATATGCTTCCTTCATGCATATACAGAAGCAATATATGTACAGACTACAATATGTGTCTTTTTAACTTGGAAATAACAATAAATTCATTGAATAATACTTGCTGCTACAATTGGTATATTATTATTTAGTACCTTTTTACAAATTTAATACACAGTGGCTGTGATTTAAATCATATTAAATGGAAATATTTTGTTTGTTTGCCAACTCATTATTATTAATATAATTATTTACTTTACAGTTCATGCCAAAGGAATTTTAGAATCTCTAAACTTTAAACATCTATTATTCATTACAAAGCATATACAAAGACGTTTAGCAGATTTAAACGTTAAACATTTTTATAATGTATGCAACAAAGTCATCACCCTTCGTTGCCTACACTATGTAATCGTTCGTGTAGTTATACAATATCTCATTATACAACCACAAACATACATATCAAATAATATGACATGTAATGTTTGTGCATATTTCTCAATATTTATGCCATCAATATAACAGAATAAAATTTTATTATTCTAATTAACAAAAGAAATTATTTATGACAACTAAGGAATTTTTTTGGAGCTCTCCCAGGGAAATTGGTATCACTTGATGAAACAATTTGATTAAAATATTTGCGTTCCTTCTCAAACACCAACACACCTCCCAACCAAGGCTCTCATTACATCATGTTTCCCCGGGATAGCTCCAGTTATCCTGGAAATCGCCATACATTTGTTAACAAAACAATATTAAATATACAGTGCGAGACATAGAAGCATATCTTTCCACTATACACAGAGATTTCACTTTTTATATGCGCAATAATTTCACTTTCACTATATGCACTTTTACCTCCGTATTTCCAGCAATTTATGTGTAAAAGACTCCTTCTTCACATATTTATTAGCTTTATTTTTCCATATGTGATGTGATTTTAAGCGGCAGCCTACTTTTCTTCTTTCATTGTAGCAAAATGTTCAATCCAATACCCGTAAATTTGTTGACACCTTTTGTCGTTCTTCATTATTTTATTAAGATGACCTGACCCATTTCTATCGTGGTCGAGGTCATCAGTTCTTGATGATCTCAATAAGATGACCTGATCCATTTCTATCGTGATCTAGGTAATCAGTTATTGATGATCTTTTTGAAATAACCTGATCCATTTCCATCGTGATCTAGGATTTCAATTCTTGATAATCTTTCACTTGACCCATTTCCATCGTGATCTAAGTTTCAGTATTATCAATTTTTGATGATTTTATTAAAAATCACTCGACTCATTTCAATCGTAGTCTGAGTTATTAATTTTATCAATTTTTATTGATAAATGTCATATTTTTGATGAAATAATATGTTATTTTATTGTATTGAACAATTTCCTTACTTATTTATTTTATCTTGTTGCCTTTTACAAGCGGATGATTTTGCTTTTCGAAGATTACACGCCTCTATGCCCACACTGTATGGCGGTGACTTTCACGCCATATTGACATTTTTCTAATGTCGATTAAATTATACAAACATCTTCAAATCCACGAAATACATTTCCTTCGGCACTGGTTCCTCTATCCGGCTCGAAGGACCATGTTGGATTCCAACCTTTAGCCTGGGAAATGCATTCGGGATTTTTATTGAAAGACGTGTCGAAGTTTGTTAAAGAAACACTTTATTCACACAGGTTTTGACAATGAGAGTGATATTACATAGAAAAACATAGATCATTCAAATGTCACCATAAACAATAAATAGATTGTGGATCAATTACAAACAAAATTATAAAGCTGTGATACACAACCATATCCATGTGTTAACAGTTATGTGGTGTTCATATTTGGCGAATATCGCCAGGATACAAAAATATCGTCAGCCATTTGAACCGTGTAAACCAATTGACATGTCTGAAATGATAAAAACCAGTAAAAACGATATCGTCTCCAGTTGACCACCTTCCAAATTTTTAAGTTGGTTGAACGATGTGCGCATGTGTATGGCGCCCTATAATTTCTACTATAACATTTTCAACTAATAATAAACACTTCGCGATCTCCATTTCGACGTCCGCCATTTTGAAAACAACGTCAAAATGAAAGCGCATCTGAGAGATTGAATCAATGACGGCACCCGTATCTATGGTAAAAACTTTAAAACCTATAAACTTTATGTATAATGTTTCCCGTTTCGTGACAGTTGTTATCCTAATTTTAAGTCATATTGTAAAGTAAAGAGTCGGTGGACATTAACGGTTCTATTTTATTTCAGGAAGGATTTTGTCAAGGGGAGTCCTTCAGGCAAACCTTGAGCCCTTCCTTAGAAAGAATTTGCTTGAAGAGTATAGATGACATGGGATCTGACATTCCTGTAACATTCATGGGTAAGGGAGGGTGCAATCCTTTACGTGAGTTGTTACCTTTATTGTTGGCTTGTGGCGTTTGTTTACTTAATTAAAACGCGCCCTATAACCTCTACTATAACATTTTCAACTAATAATAAACACTATATATTAATTGTGTCGGTGCACACGTAGTAGAATTCCATAATAATGCAATTTGAAACAAGTGTTCCTTTCTACTATTGTTTGTTAATTCGCAGAGAGACGTCTTTCGACTTATAAGGTCATTATCAATCATTATCGATTGATAATGACCTTATAAGTCGAAAGACGTCTCTCTGCGAATTAACAAACAATAGTAGAAAGGAACACTTTTTTCAAATTGCATTAATAATAAACACTTCGCGATCTCCATCTCGACGTCCGCCATTTTGAAAACAACGTCAAAATGAAAGCGCATCTGAGAGATTGAATCAATGCCGGTGGACTGTGTGAACACGTTTGACGATCAATGGACGACCGACGGATTTGTTTTTTATGTTAGCGAAATTCGCCTGACAATATTCGCCTCGTGAGAACACCACATTACACATTTGCTTTGAAGCGAAGGATCAGTGGTTTGAGCCTTGTTGTGGGCATTTTTCGAGTATTAATTAATGTGAATGATTTATGCATTTTATTTTGTTACCAATTTTTTGTTTGGATGATTAATCTCATTGGTTTTTATTACCAGAATTTCGTGTTTTTACGACAAAAATAATAAAGCAAAAAAAAAACTTATATTTAATATTGTCGATGACTACAGTAGAGAGCTTTAGCCGTATAAATTTCATAGTATCACAGCTTTCATCATAAAAAATCATTAAGTTATCAATAATTTCAAAATATTTCAATAATCAATAACGCTTTCACGTATCAAGCTTTTTAAATGATCCTTCTAAAGATTCGAAAACATAAATCTCTGAATGGTGCTTTATCTTCAGATCCTCTTCATCTTGGGATTTGAGCTTTAGTGGAGGGAGCTTGATGTTCTTTGGAACTGTAGACATGAAAAGTACATCTTGAGATTCGAACCAGGAACCGTTCATGATAAGTTTCTGTGTCCATGCATCTGAAATAAGGAAAAAATAATATTAAAAATTATAAATCCATCAATACCTTTACGGCTTATGTCACAAGTGGTGAAGCCAGTGGACTACTATTACTATGCCTTCACGGCATATCTCACAAGTGGGATAGCCAGCGGACCAACTGTAAGTAATAGACATACTAACAATTAATTATAGATTCGTACTATCTCTGGTCCTAATCTGATAGTACGTACCAATGATTTGTTGTGAAATTTCGTTAGTATCTTTCTCAGTGTGCTACAGACGCATGCTGAAGATCCATTGGTCGGAACACGTCATAAAAGAAGAAGTGTTAACCAGGGTAGGCGAAAAAAGGCAACTCCTTAAAAGAATCAGCCACTAACGAGCTAATTGGATTGGCCACAACATCAGCCAACCAAGACTGCTCATCGCCATCGCGGAAGGTAGGACCGAAGGCACAAATGGCAGAGGCCGACCAAGAGACGCTTATATGGTCCAACTGAAGAGAGACTTGAACTGTGGTTTAAACGTAAAGCTGAAGAGACTGGCTGAGAATAGTGAGGAAAGGAATTCTCAAGAGTGATCAACAACGTCGGGGGGCCCTGATACGGCATTGATAAAAGAAGAAGATAGAAATCTCTGCACATGGAATTAAACTAAAAAAATAAAAATAAAAACTAATTACCTAGTTTTTCTAAGTTCGACAATGACTTTGTCGAAATCAGGTCACTGTATTATTAGAAGTAATAAAACTCGAACCATTTTTGTCTCTTTACATAAAATAGTTATTAATAAAGTGCGATTACATTGCATGATAGTAATTTGCAGATATAATAATTAATTACATAACATTTAATATCATCCGTTAAAGATATTGCAAGACCAACAAAAGAACCAATGATATTGTAATCTACAAGCAACAGGATATTATGCAAGATTATCTAATTATAAAATTTATCTAATTATATGTATAATTATTAAATATGTAATGTTTTCCCTCAAAGTCAGAAAGGTTCAGAAATTGGCATTAAAGAACTTTTTTTTATTATCTATCAAGTTTAATTAATCGATCGACGGTTCTTGGTGGAAGTTCATATTAGTAATTTATAAATGAAACACGATATATATTTATTCCACTATTGACTTTATTAATTTTGCGAGCCGGCTTTCAAGAGCTTCCGCTCTCATCGTCAGGCAAAAATAAAGTCAACATAAAGTAAAGCCAAAAGTAAAGCTTGATGATGAGAGTGAAAGCTCTTGAAAGCCGGCTCGCAAAATTAATAAAATCAATAGTGGAATAACTATATATCGTGGGGCTTTTTTTATTTTTCTCAAGGAATGCTTGGATAAATAAGTTTTTTTACCATTAAGATCTTGCATCTTCCCACTGAGTTGCTGGAGTTGCCCATCCAGTCCTTCCATTTCCTCTTCGTCAATACTGTGAGTCTTGATCTTACTAGCCATCTTCTTACTGATACCACACATTTTAAGCCAAACATTTAGGGTGCTTTTGTGCCATGGCTTAGTACGAATCAGGTGAATCGCGTGGATTCTTCTAGGATAGATCTCCTGAAAAAAAAATGTTTATGGATTTTAAAAAAAAGATGATGAATCTGGGTTTTTGTTATAAACCCAAATACAACCTTATACGCCTTTCACAGTAAGATGAAAGCTTGTGTCTTGAAAAGAGAGTTTGCCGGCACCTGGGATCGAACTGCCAACCTCACGTGCATGAGGCCGAGACTCTACCACCAGGCCACCGACGAACTTAAATTTTTCATTTTTTTTTCGTGCCATGGAGCACCCGGCAAAGAATTGGTCTGCCTTTTTTTCCATAAGTCTTTAAAAATTTAGTTTAGAGATTAAAAATTATAACTTCAAAAAACGCCACCACCAAGTAACTTTTTTCAATAAGAAGTTACCCTTTCATAGTCAGTATTGTTGACGGATGAAACTCGATGGAGGTGTATTAATTAATATCACATAATTGGAAACCCCACATATTGATTTAAATGTAAGGAAGGATCTGGTTAATTTTTTTCTCTGCAGTGTTATGCCACATGGTAGTGAGCCGTGGATCATTGGTAAGAGTGAAATAGGTCATTTTAATGCCTTTAAAATTTGGTGCTACAGACGCATGTTGAAGATCCATTGGTCAGAACATAATATAAAAAAAGATGAGGTGTTTAACAGGGTTGGACAAAGAAAGCAACTCCTTAAAAAGATTAGTCAACAACGACCACACTGTATTGGTTGCAACAGCAGACACTCAGGCCTGCTCATTATCATCGCCGAGGGCATGTCGAAGACGAAAAGCAGGAATTTGAGAGGCTGACCAAGAAACGGTTTCATGGATCAAGTGGTGGAGGGCATGCTTTATGAAACAAACGTCGAATTCAAAAGATTGGCAGGAGGAATGGAAACGAAATATCAAACTTGTTGCAGACCAATCCAGTGTTTTGTAATTTACTATATATGTAAGAAAGTGCCTAGGTACTTACCTTGGTTATTACATAGTTAGATTATTATTATTTTAAAATAAGTACCTAGGCACTTCCTTAGTAGTAAGAATATTTTGAATTTGTTCCATTTTGATTGTTTTGTTTTAAATTGAGATTCGATATGAAAAGAGGAATTTTGACAGAATGTAAGAAAGATAGAAATAATTAACATGATTTGTCGTTTCTTTAGTTTTCAATGAAACCAAATTATGTTTAATAATAATAAATCAATTAATATCAAGTGATTGTGTTAGTGATTTTCCATACTCCCATTATATATATATATATATAAACTTTTTTGCATACCTGAAGACATTTCAAGAACTTGGTGATGAATCCTCCATTGAAGAGTTTGACAGCATGCTGTCTTGTAAAGCCATCCATATCTAGTATAAACACATCTTTACGGTTATCTTTTTCTTCGTTGAATCTGTCAAAAGAAAAAAAAAACTTTTTGAATTCATTGTAAACATTATTTGTTTTTAAAGTTTTTCATCAATACTGTCCTGATAACTGTGATAGCTTTGAGGATTTGGGCTTCATGATCTAGTCATTTGATCCTCGGACAGCCACGTCTCCATGCACCCTTACTTTCAGTCGGGTATATCTTTATCCATACTGTACTTAACTTATTCTTACCAATGCACAAACCATCGCTATTAAATTAATTTTTAAAACTGTGCAAATTATTTCATCTGTGTGATCTAGCTTTGTCACTACATTATCATTTTTATTAGCTCCTTTTCTGGAATTACACTATTACGCCCTCTTTTTCTATTTACAGCATTTTTCTGTATTCTTCCGCTTCAGTCACGTCAATGTCTTACTTGCATACATATTCTAAATATCATCAGCACCAAACCTACATACCTATTATTATTTATTTATTTATTTATTGGATTATCAAACCCTTGAAAATACATTTGAACAGAAATAATTTACAAATCACAAGAATATTAACAATGTAGACAATGTGGGTGCGCATGTCTGTCTCTGTTCTGTCTTTTTCTTTTCTGACTTTGGCCATCACTCTGGAGATTCCCCAGTTCTGCCACTCTTGCTTGTCCATTGCAGTGTATTTCTAAGTCAACACATTAGTTTTCTTTTCGATTCTATGGAGTTAAATCTGTTATTATTAATTATAAGATTACGACATCTCGTCCCATTTGTGCAAAGTACAATGTTTTTAGAAGGTATATTATTATTTTAAGGCACTTATCTATGAAATAATAAATAATTTTTGGCGGATTTTAAAATTTTGAATTATACAGAAAGGGTATCAGTTTGCAATAGGCAGGACATGTTGATCGGATACTGGACTTCAGTTATCTCGTAATACAAATTGTATGAGTCTCTTATTGGGCAACCGAGAAAGATATGGTCCAGATATTCCACTTCGAGCTCGCACTCGCAAAAAGGGGACGAGACTTAAGTCAAACCCATAAAATTTACCTTATGTCTGAAACCATGAAAAACCTTTTGAACAAAGCCTTTGGTTCAAAGTCATCGACCGACATGAAAGGAGCAATTTTCATAAAGATGATACGATGACCTTTCTTTGTTAATTGCGGGAGAGTGAAGAAGTATCTGAAATTAACAATATTCAAAATTAATTAACACTTACAATAGGTAATTAACAATAGAACAGATTTTAGTCTAGTGGGGCAATATATTCCATAATGTTGTTCTTATGTTTGTTTGTATGTACAACTACTATTTTGAAAAAAAAAAAAACGCTATTTTCGTATTTTACTGGTTTTTCGCACAGGTTGTGTGAGTGAAAATATTAAGAATAATACTCAATAGACACCTTAAAGGGTATAGTGAATTTAAACCAGCCTAAACCGATTCGTTAACATCGGAACACCTTTTCTTTTTCTAAGTCCATCTTCAGTGCATTATACTTAAGAACTGTATAAATAAATAAAAAAAATGTTAAATTTTTTCATGACGCGGAGAGAATGATATGTATGATTACAACATGCAGTTAGCCGCCTGAACACTCAATTTACCAAAGGTTTCGTGACGGCATAGACAAAATTTAATAACACACATAGACAATTCACACAGATTGAGCTGGTCCCAAACTAATATAATAAGATATGAATCTTGTATTATGGGTACTAACACGACGATACATACATTTATATACAATGCACTAAACACATATACATGTAATATCCAGACACAACATTTTGAAAAAGGCCATAGGTAGGTACTTACACAGATTGGCAACTTTTTAATATTTCATCGCTGTCGCTGTTCCTCTGATGAAATATCTCTGAAACTCCTCTGCCACATCTCATTTTATAATATTTATACAAGTATCTCTCAGCTCTTCCATAATCGTGTTTACTGAATTCATAAATCCTCTCGATGAAACAACCAGAGCTATCTATGTGAGAATCTTGCAACTTTTCCGGTACGCCCACATCACGTTTCAACCACGTCGAAAGGCGGGAAATTGTGATTTGTATCTCGGCTAGGTTTTCATCGTTGTGTTTGGAATTTTCTTTCATAGATGGCATTATTTCAAAAGTGACGAAAACAGACTACTATTATTTGTGAATTTTTGTGTGTTTTGTCACGAATAATTTGCACATTTAAAATTATTTATATTCATATGATCAATAATTGAACTTTTCGTTAATTTTTTTTCACCATTTTATATCACGTATAAATAAACGAACAAGCTATCACCGAGCAAATTATTTTAATCTATTATTTATAAAACAGTTAAGTACCTATTGTATGAAACTTACTTTTAATGAACAATAAATAAATAAATTAATTTACTTATAGTACCTATCTGGAATGTGTCAACTAACTGTTTTTTTTTTTATTATTATTTGTTTTTATTTGATAATTTATTCTATATTGCAAAAATTATTCTTATTTTCCATATTGTTTTTATTTATGCTAATTTGTATTTATTATTTTTATGAATTTTTGTTTTTTTTTTACGCGGCGGCAGAATTGTCATCCACACTTCTCAGCATTATACCTACTACCAGATAAGTCTCCATATGGTCAGTCACGGTCACACAAAAACTTAACAGTCTAATGCCGGGAAAAATTCACCTATCCAGATATACAGGATATCAAAGGATTAGGCTCAAAACGCGGGATCAAAATACCGGCATTGTGCCTGAAATATCTGTGTTCAAAAACTTTTTTACAATATTACAAGTGTTTATTATAATAGATTTTTGAATTTTAATATTTTATGGTTATGATTTTCAATGTATTATATTATTTTATATTGTGTAAACTGTAATTTTAAAAGTCAGTTGATAAATAAATAAATATATTCGCTAAAATTATGCCAAGTTAATGCTTACTTCATTAAAAATATTTACATCTAATTAGGATAACAAAAAATGACCCAAAACATTGCAGTCTTATTAAACAAATCGACACAAAGAGTTTTAGTAATATTACTATTCCGATCTGGCAACATCGATGGAACAAAACAAAAATACAATTGAAGCGTCTAGTTTGAATTTCAAATTCAAATCAACGTTATCGAACGTGGAATACTGATAACCCACATTATTCAGATTCAAAAATGGAATCCTAATGGCGGGAACCTTGAAAATAAACAATGCAATGTGTACGTAAGTAGGTACTGGATGTAAAACTTTGTTTATTTTGCGAGTAGGTACCTACATATTGTATGCATTAATGAGATAAAAAAGTATTCGTGATTAATACCGTTTCCTTTGTTCATTTACTTAACAAATTCAGATACAACACTTATTTATAGTATGTAGGTACCTTTATCCACAGTGAAAATAAGTGTTTATTTATAATTAATTCAACATGAATTTCCACCAAGTAACGTCGGTTGAAAAATATCGACTTTATAAATTCAGATACGTTACACAACATGCAAAGACAATTCACACGGATCGAGCTAGTCCCATTTTTTTTTCGATTTTGCTTTGTTTTTCTCTGTTGAGATCGTCTTTACCAAAAGCTCTTTTGGTCTCAGTGCGAGTTGTCATTTTTAAGAATTTAATAATAATTTTACAATTTTAAATGTTGAATAGCTTTTTTCATAATTGAATTAAAAATAAATGTTAAACATGACATGCAGAGACAATTCACACAAGTCGAGCTAGTCTCAAATTAAGATAAAATGAATCTTGTATTATGGGTACCTACTAACACGACGATACTCATATAAAATGCACTCAACACATATACATGTAACACCCAGACTCAGGACCCAGGCTGGGAATAGGACCCGGGATCTCGTGATTCAAATGCAAGAGCGTTTACTACTTGCCCCACCGGCCGTCACACCACACACACTCTCAAGGTAAGCAATATTATGCTTGTACTGCGAAGGCGGAATAGGTTAGCAGCGAAAGGAAACTAACCTCGATCTCGATTGAAGTTGGAGACTCTCAAATCAGGCAACCTGCCATCTCGATTTGTTAACATTTTAATTAACATTTTAATTTTAATTATGAATGTATTTAACATTTTAATTTTAATTATGAATGTATTTGCTTCTCTCGGCTAGAGGGACATCGAAGGAGTGTAGTCAAAAGATTCCACACACGGGGTTGTTTTTGGCCGGCCAGCCCCTCAGGCTGCCCACTATGGCGCCTCAGGTGTGGACAAACTTTGTGCAGTGTAGAATTCGGATAAATGGAAGTCCCCAGACTTCTGCGCTATCCGGGTGGTCGGTGGGTCTCCTTCAATGTTAACATTTTAATGTGTTATTTTTTCAAAAAACATTAAGTTTCTTTCTGGAGATGCAGGATTCAAATCTTCCTTATGATGTTGCCCTTACCTAACTTCATGACACAAATACACTGCAGGAAGCGTTCTCGAGAAATCAGATTAATAAGACAAGCCAGGAAGACGAATAAAAGTTCCTGCAAAAAAAACTACTTCCGGACAGCACCACTATACTTATCTTGGGATGGGATTGTATAACATTTGAAGGGAGAATATAAGTTTAAAACAGCAAATAAGCTCTCAGATTTTAGGTATAATATGAAAAACGTATTTAGGTGAAAATAACTGAGTGTATTATCGTTTTGTTAGTTTTTTACGTATCTACTGTTTTTATTATTTGGTTAGATATTTTATAGTTATGAATGTTTTGTTGCTGAATTTATGATGTAAAAATGACCCTATATCCTTCAAAGCACGAGCTCTGCTCAATTTTGAAGGAAAAAATAAGGGAAAGATATGATATGTTTTAATGATTATTTTATTTTGATTGTTTATTGTTTTAAGTTATAATTCACTCGAAGTCGGGTGCTTTGCCTTAAAGCAAGAAGAAGATTGTTTTAAGTATGTATTTTTATTGAATAAATGTATTTAGATATGAATAAATTAGAATCAAAAATTGATTCGGTTCCAAAAAAAAAAAGCAATTCAGGTACTTTAAGTTTTTTTTGCAATATGTAATTAGATACATATTATAAGGTAAAATATCAACTGTCTAGTTCCAAAGCTCAACAATTCGAAAAAACCGAAACTTTAAATTTTATTGGTAATACATAATATAACCGACGCAACTCTTTTAATTCTACAAATAAATCACCATAAAAAATACACGGTTCCCTTTATATATTAAATCTTTAGTGATGAAAATAAAGATAAATAATATACCTATGTTCAATTCCTCAAATAAATATTTCGTAAATTAAGATATAAAAAAATAAAAAATGAATAACTTTCACTAATTAATATATTGCTAAGAAGCTTTTCGGACCTACGTCCATCCTCAGTAATAAATATCTTATAATTATTACTGAGGATGGACGTATGTCCGAAAAGCTTATAAGCAATATATTAATTAGCGAAAGTTATACAGTGTTTCATTTTTAATTTTTATTACCTAAATTCAAAAATTAACTTTCATAGTGTTTGCTCTTCAAAAAAAGAAAAGTTGATTTTTTTGTATTGCTTAGTTATTGAACGAAACAAAGACAACGTAGGTATGTCTTTAACAGTGTGATTATTATTATGTAGTTTATTTCACTTTCTGTTGTGTTTTAAAAACATTATATTATAAATATAGTAAAATTACTATAGTGGCGATTTCTCGAATATAAATATTATATCTTTACTATTTCTACTTGTTGAGCTGTGGTATTAGATAGTCGATTTCATTTATTTATTATTTACGTTTTACGGAATACGTCGGACACAGCTGATCGCCGCACACACGCCCGACGCGAGGTCTCGGAGATAACTGAAAAATAAACTGCATTACACAAAAGCCTAAACATAATAATAATTATTATCCACATAATATTATATACAATACAGGCAAAGCTGTACTAAATAAATTAACCTGTCATTGTTATTCTTGATTAAATGAAAGCTTATAAAACCATAGATTTTTATATATAATACCTAGATGGAGTACTCGTATGTATTTTCATTGTTATAAAGTGAGGCACCATTTTTAAGCACTTTTGACAGATCGGTTGGCGAAAAAAAGCGTGATAAATCGCTATAATCCTCGACAAGAACTTCAAAAAATGTCCAATTACGTTTATATAAATGTAAAAATGATGTATTTTTATAAAAATGCGAGAAATAGGCCATAAAATGTAGGAAACACCACACGCTTTCGCCAACTGTTCTGTCAAAAATTCATAGATTTTTTGCCTCACTTTTGTAAACAAGTCAGGGTTTTAGGTTTTGTATGGAATTCTGTGAATAAAACGATAAATTATCTTTGGTTAATTAAAAATAAAAACTTAATCACATTTTTATCTAAGGTGTAAACTTCTACTCAATCTCCATTGACTGTGTAAATGTGAATGAATTTAAGTTGCAAGAAAAATTCTAGATTAGGTCAACATATTATTTTATTTAACAATTATAATTTAAATAACAAAACACAGACAAATCAATAACCTACAATTAGTAAACCAGCAAAGTTTTTAAATATTATTTGGTATAGTATAATGCAACAATAACATTTTGTAGTAAACACGAAAAAAACAGATACTTCAAAAAAAAAAAAAAGCTTCAAGCACATGCAATCAATCATCTCCAATCAAGAAGGGAATAAAGGAATGGGACAGGAAATCGGAGCAGAAAAGAAAGCATCAAAATGATTAAACCCCATCAGATCTCGAAGTTACCAGGAATCATACGATCATACATCTTATACGTACATACATACATCTTCTTTCCCTTGTCCTGATTGGGTCAGGGCCCCATTACGCCTAGGTACCTCCTGACCTCCTGCAGAGATCCCTGTCCACCTCTGCTTCCAGGACTTCTGGCCACTCCAAACCAAGCCTTTCAATAAACAAGTTCGACACCTACCCTTGCCAGCTTCTTCTAGGGTGGCCCACCGGTCTTCTGCCCTCTACCACAGCCTCCAAAGATCTAAGTGGTAGTCTGTCTTCTGGCATGCGGAGCACGTGACCCAGCCATCGCAACTACGACCTCTCTTTTTTGCAGAAGTACAGGTTCCACCTTGAACGCATCAAAATTAAATTTAAGAATTATCTACTTATATTTACGTAATTATATTATAGTTTTTCACACAAGAAATGATATGATAATGAAATAATTCTCAAAAAAATTCATAAGATTTTTATTCTCCATGTGAAATGCTACATTTCTTGATAAAAATAATTCAAAACTATCGACGTTTAGATACGTTGGAAATCTGGAATCTGGATAAAAAAAAAATTGTGAAAAATATTTTTATATTTAGTGCTGTAAAAATATTTATAGGAAATTAAATTATTTTAATTAAAAACTGTGTTAAATTTTAATTTACTAAATTAAATTCTGTGTTTATGGGTATGGCTAAATAAGTACATTTTTTTTATATTATACTAGCTGACCCGGCAAACGTTGTTTTCCCATACTTATACATTAAACCATACTAATATCGCTTTTAAAAAATAGGAGTTGATTGTAGAAGGGTGATAATTTAGAGCTGTATGCATTTTTTATAGCCTCACTAAAAAAAAAAAAAAAAATTGTAAAAAGAAAAAAAGTAAAAGCGAAAGAAGTATGTAAGGATAGATCTTTATATGGCGTTCCGTTCTCTCTGCCTAGCCCACCTGAGACTCGTCGTGAGGGTATAGAATATAGATAGATATTTTGTTTTGTTTGTTATTGTTTTTTTTTCCTTTCAAATTTTGATATTTGATTTATAACCTGGTTTCGACTTACAAAGTCATTGTCAAACTCTTTGTAAGTTGAAGCCAGGCTACTGTTATTAAATGCAGTAAAACTCAAAATAGTTTGTTTATTAACATCTTCTAATGTATAAAAGGAAGTCGTGCGTGTTACACTATTTATAACTCAAGAATGACTGTACCAATTAGAATGATCTCTGATTTGTTGGATTCTTCTCCACCCCGAATAGCCGATAGGCTATTAAAATATCTTACAAATTCACGGGAAGAAAAATTACAAAGAATATTATTTACGCCATACATTTTTAATTTCAATAAAAAATGCAATATGAAGAATTACACAAAATCAACGATGATGTTTTTTTATAAATTGGCTTATTTATGGAATAATTTTTGTATACATTTTCAAATTAGAATCGGTATCCATACATTTAAACATCTGTGGTTCTGAAATTTCAATTTTGAAAAAATCATGGATAATGATTTTTATAAATTTGAATGAATATTAGGTAAGTATAGCAGATAATTTATAAAAAAACCAGAGTTAAGTGTCACTGTTCAACATAAATGATTTTTATTTTTTTATTCTATACGATAACACAATTGGAGTTTGTAAAAAGATTAACGATATTAATCATTCATTGATTCTTAGGCGGTACGAAGTTCGCTGGGTCAGCTAGTAACTTTATATAGTTTTACAAAATACGTCATAAACGTCAACTAAATCAATCACGTAATATGATCATGAATAGACAATATATTTTTGTGGCTAAATGCTTTTTATCTTAATCCGATTAATACATTGATCATCGGTAGCGATCACTAATCGTGTCTTTACAATCACTGTATGTATGTGTAGTGATAAAAAAATCTAATATATAAAATTCTCATGTCACGGTGTTTGTTATCATACTCCTCCGAAACGGGTGAACCGATTTTGATGAAATTTTGTTTGCTTATCGGGTAGATCTGAAAATCGGCTAACATCTATTTTTCATACCCCTAAAAGTTTAGAGTAGAGTTCCACCTAGAATTTTTTTATTTTATTTTTTGGACAAGTTTTATTGAATGGTTTATGAATATTATATTTATCATACTGTTTTTTTTTATTTTTTATTGTGTATTTTCCTTTTTTCATGGTTGCTCCTTGTCTAATTTGAATGTAGGTACTGCCTGTCATGCATTTTCTATAATTATATTTTATACATATAAACGCTCACGCCGTATTTTGTAATAAATAAATAAAAATATAGTGAGGCATTGAAAAATACATACAGCCCTAAATTTTCACCCTTCTATCATCAACCTCTATTTTTTAATAGCGATATAAGTATATGGCAATACAACGTTTGCCGGGTCAGCTAGTAATAATGTAATAAAATAAATTTTTATTGCATAATTATATATACTGCAATGGTGCTATGAAATAATGTGTCAAGCTACAAAAAAAAAAAATTCATTCACCACCTCACACAAGTGGGGTATTCAACAGAACCGCGTGTAATAGACATGCAAGTAGCACCTACACATATCAATATTTCTAAATGCAGTTAATGTTTCACTAATTTTTTAAACTCGTGTTAAGCCAACATAATAATATGTTATGAACTTGCCACAAAACGTACATTAAAATGTTGCTTTTTTCATATTATGTATAAAATCACACACGATAAACGTTTTATAATGATAACAAATTATCCCTTGTTATGACTTATGAATAACTGTAATTCTAAATACAGTGGAATCTCTCATAACGAGTAATTCGCATAGCGAGCAAAAAAAAAATTGAAAAAGTTGCTCCAATAACGAGCGATATTTCAGATAACGAGTTACAGAGAAAGGTAAAGTCCCTTTTTTACGACATTCACTTGTGGCTCGAAGTCAAAACATATTACTCGTATAACGATACGTTTTTGTTCCGTTAACGTTCAAATGTAAACGACGTTGCGCCAAAGTGTTAATTTTCGTAACTATTTCGTATCTTAGCAACGAAATTGACACTTGCTTGCATCTTCGTCTATATTCGAACGTTAACGGAACGAAAACGTAACGTGAAAATGTGTTTTGACTCAGGCCTAGTGAGCCGGGACTTCCGCGCCAGTACAGCGGTATGTGTTTAGCACTCGTTAGGTAGCGCGTTGATTTCGCATTGATCACTCATTCTTCCAAAATTTGTATTCAGATATTATAAGTATTTTTTATGTGCAAAGTATACCTACTAGCCCGTGCAAGAATGTCCCCGAAGAAAAAAAACACTAGAAAACAGCCATAAGAGAATAAAAATAACCGTTGAAATGAAACGTAAAAATAATCATTGAAAGTGTCGGCAAAAACAAATGTCTTTAGACAGTTTTCTAGAAATAATGGATTAATTATTAGTATTTGTCATAAATTCATAATTTCATCAACTTTTTTCCAAATGTAAATTGTATTACAAGTTGTTACACTCCTTTATTAGTAATTTTATTTGAATATACATACGTTACAACTTTTTTTTAATTATAGTATTCATTCGGCATGGAACGTATTTAAGATTGATTTCTTAAGAAAAAAATGTTTCACTTAACGAGTAAGATTCTGGAACGAATTAAACACGTTATGAGAGATTGCACTGTACATACATCAATAGGTAAATACCTCGTGAGTGATTCACTAGAATATACTTATTTTTTGTGTATTTTTGACACATATGTAATTTTTTAAATAAAACATGGTATTATGAATCATAAGGTCATTGGCTCGGTAAATTCTGCAATACTAATCTATATATATAAAAGAAAGTTGTGTTAGTTACACCATTTATAACTCAAGAATGGCTATACCGATTTGAATGATCTCTAATTTGTTGGATTCTTCTCCGCCCTGAATAGCCGATAGGCTATTAAAATATCTTACAAATTCACGAGAAGAAAAATTACTAAGAATTTTATTTACGCCATACATTTTTAATTTCAATAAAAAAAAACAATATGGAGAATTATACAAAATCGAACATCTGTGGTTCTGAAATTTCAATTTAAAAAAAATCATGAATAACAATTTTTATAAATTTTAAATGAATAGGTATCTACCTAAAAATAATAAAATAAATTGGTACCTACGTATATTACGTACAGCAGACAATTTAACAACGCCCATAATGTAATTGTGTGTCATCGTATAGTGTAAAAAAATAAATTCATTTATGTTGAACAATAATTATACAGGTACCTACTAATTTATTTTTTAGGTAGAAACCTATTCATTTCAAATTTATAAAAATTCTTATCCATGATTTTTTCAAAATTGAAATAGCAGAACCACAGATATGTTTAAATTGTATGGATGACGAGTCTTATTCGAAAATGTATACAAAAATTATCGTTGATTTTGTATAATTCTCCATATTGCATTTTTTATTGAAATTAAAAATGAATGGCGTAAATAATTTTCTTTGTAATTTTTCTTCCCGTGAATTTGTAAGATATTTTAATAGCCTATCGGCTGTTCGGGGTGGAGAACAATCCAACTAATTAGAGATAATTCAAATCGGTACAGCCATTCTTGAGTTATAAATGGTGTAACTAACACCACTTTCTTTTATATATACATATTACATAACACGTATAGACGTATAGACATATTATATAGATAGATTAGGAGATTGATAGAAGCATGCTTTTCTTATCTACAGTGTTTTTTTTTATTAGTACAATGATTATTGTTTCCTGGGGGTTTAAAACTAATAATTAACTATAGATTATATATTATCAAGCCTACACAACAGCTGCTGATAATGTTAATCTGTAATCGCCTTACTATGTTTGGTTATTACGTTGATAAGCGTACTGTGATGTAATGTTATCTAAATACACGCTAAAAAAACAATTTATTGTTAGAATTATTAAAATTGTTTGCCATGCAGTTGGCAACACTTTTTAATTGGAAATACAAGGAAGATTCGCACCAACCACCTGGACAACGTTGAGGTCTGAAGCTTTATTTGTTTTATTTTACTACAAGCTGATCCACCGAACTTCGTACCGCCTAACAATCAATGAATGATTAATATTACAAACTCCCGTAATTGTCCAAGTGATATTATAGGGTGAAAAAATAAAATTCATTTATGTTGAATAATAAAATTATACTCAGATTTGATTTTAAATTATCTGCTGTACGTAATATATGTAGGTAGGTACTTAATTATTATTTTTTTCTGTAGATACCTATTCATTTTAAATTTATAAAATTTCTTTTCAATGATTTTTTTTAAATTTAAATTTCAGAACCACAGATGTTTGATTTTGTATAGTTCTCCATATCGCATTTTTATTGAAATTTAAATGTATGGCGTAAATAATTTTCTTCGTAATTTTTCTTCCCTTGAATTTGAAAAATATTTTAATAGCCTATCGGCTATTCGAGGCGGAGAAGAATCCAACAAATCAGAGATCATTCAAATCGGTACAGCCATTTTTGAGTTATAAATAGTGTAACTAACACCACTTTCTTTTTATATATTATTATATAGATGTACACTTTTGTCTCTTTTTTTTGCTTTATTTTATTTTATCATATTTTATTTGACTCTAACTTTATTTCTATTTCGTTTACAATACTTAAGTTTTACGATGTTGTGTTTATTTTATTATGAGCAAACATACATATATTTATAATAATGAAACTATCCCTCAAAACATGAGCACTGCTCAAATTTGAGGGAACGAATACGTTTACTGTGCATTTATATAAAAAAATATTTTTGTTGTAAAGAAAAATGTATATTTATTCCAATAAACATAGGTATTTGAATTTGAATGTAGGTCGCACTGATGACTGATTTTTGATTATGTTAATAGCGGTGTGCATGTTTTGGTTACAGGGGCGGGGAGTTCATTGATCCCAATGCCCTTGAGCTGTACTTGCCGCACGTGGCGGTAGTTACTACTAATAAATACCCACTACGTTAAGGCGACGTACTCACAGCAGTGAGTATATACAGGCATAATTCACTTCTCGATATAGGGTGCCTTGCCGAAAAAAAAAAGAATGAAAGAAAATGTATAATTTGTAATATTTACATCATTGTCTAAAGATCAACATATATTTTTGATTTAGTTATACTTTTTGTAGTGTTTTCTTCATTTGTATTTATATATTAAATTGTTTAGAGTGTAATGAAATTATTATGTAATGATAGAAATGGTATTGAGAAAAGAATATTTTAAGGTAATTTAAAAGGTAAAAGCCGTTTTTCGTTTAATAAACAAACAAATAAATAATATTTTAGCTAACAACTTTTAGGTTTGTACATTCACAGAGTGAAAATTCATTACGATGATATTATACTTTAAATACAACACAGTTAACTTTTCACTTAGATTTATTCAAATCTCGAGCGCTTTCGTCAATCTTGATAAATTGACATTTTCAAGAGAACTCTTTAGTCAATGTTGATAAATTTTCATTATCAGGAGAGTTCTCTTGAAAATGTCAATTTATCAAGATTGACGAAAGCGCTCGAGATTTGAATAAATCTAAGTGAAGAGTTAACTTTGTTGTATTTAAAGTGTAATATTTTAGCTGTAAATATAATAAGTAATGTAAGATACAGGCAAAGAATACTGGTTATTGATCTATGTAATATTGTTTCCTGATGTCATAATATTATATAGAACCTGATTAAAATCCTAAGCATACTGCTATATGATAGTGAGACATGTACCGTCGGCAAGAGTGAAAACGGAAGGTTGGCGGCTTTCGAGATGTAGTGCTACAGACGCATGCTGAAGATCAATAATAATTGGTCGGAACATGTTGAAAACGAAGAGGTGTTGATAAAAAAGGCGGAAGTAGACAACTGTTAAAAAAGATCGGCCAATAACGAGCAAACTGGATTTGCTACAACATCAGATTGCTCATCATCGTTGCGAAAGGTATAACCGAAGTCAGGAATGGTAGAGGCCGACCAAAAGACACTTTCATGGACTGAATGAGGAAGAATATTAATCGTGGCACATACGTAGAATTAAAGAGATTAGCAGACAATAAGGAGACCTATTTATCGTTACCGTGGACTCCAAGAACGATATTTATGTACGAACGGACTCATATTATATTTATTTGTTGATAAAATGTTGTTTAGTCTATTTCCTTGCTGTTAGCTACGATTCTCTCAATATTATCTCTGGTTATACCTACAGTTATGTAGGTGTATTATATATCTATATATTCTTGTTGCAGACATACATAATCAAAGCGAATGATTATTAAATACAAGCTCTCAAACCCGGCCTCGCACTGTAAATAATTTACAGACTACTTTTACCATTTTATACTACTTAGTTTAAAATTGTTATACTATAAAAAAAATGTTGTAGCCACGGTTTCGATGACGATTCCACCATTGTCAAACGATTATTTTAAACTTATTATAGAATCAAGATTGCCGAAGACTATACCTACTGCCCTGCTAAGTAAAAACACAGTAATTACCAAACATATAAGTGTCAAAATCGCAGACCAAGTTTAAAACTATTATTTTGTGTTTTTTTTTTCAAGTATCAAAAAACAGTCCACAGTCGTCACAAATATATATTGTAAATTAGCTTATTAAAAGGAAGCATATTTCAAAAATTATTGAATATCTTAGATATTTGTGACGACTGTGGTATGTTTTTTTAATACTTGAAAAAATACACACAAAAGGCAGTTTTAAACTTGGTCTGCGATTCTGAAACATATGTGTTTGGTAATTACTGTGTTTTTACTTAGCAGGGCAGTATACCGCTATGATAGATTTCATTAAGAAATAAATTTAATATTAAAAAATAGTAATAAAAAAAGTAAAAATTAACAAAAAAAATATGCAAATAAGTTAACATTAAATAATATATTAGTAGGTACGTAAACTAAACTTAATTTTATCCAGAGGGTGAACATCCGAGTATTCGTTTCATCTCTAAAATAAACATGCACACATCCAACTGGACCGCTCACAAATAGCGTTCAATTGCATTGAAATACTTGTTTTCCGCGAGAATTAGAGCTTAATGGTTATCGCATCACACCTTTGTTGTAAAAAAGTTGCACTGGTTAAGAGTTAAGTAGCTGAAAGGATCCAGTACAAACTGTATCTTATGGTCTACAAGCCTATAATATGGAACCTCAGTCACTTTCTGAACTCTATGTTCTCAAAACATCTGCAAGTAGACTCCTATGCTCAGTAAAGATATCCACCAATATGCTGGATGAAATCAATAGAGCCTGTAATAAGTCCCACTTCTACAACAGGGATTTTGGTGTCGCAGGAGTTGTCATCTGGAACCGACTCCCCTAGGACTTCCGTACAAACCAATCAATAACAACGTTCAGAAGCAAATTGAAGACAAAATACGTTCCTTCAAGATAGTGTCCCGCGCTCTTGAGATGGATACTCCACTAAACAGTGCTGAATAAAACATTAAACTTACATATATGTATATACGGTCTCCTCGCCATTTTGCGAATGCGAGCTCGATGTGGAATCCCTGAACCATATCTTCTTCGGTTGTCCAATAAGAGACTCGTACGATTCATATAACGAGATAACTAAAGTCCAGTATCCGATAAATATGTCGTGTCTACTGTACACTGAGATGCTTTCCATAGATGTCAAAATTCTAAATCCGCCAAAAAAATATATTATTGATGATAATGATGATTTTGGATGTTTTTATTTTGACGCCGTTTAACAGTGAAGAGTTCAGTTTTTAATTTGCTTCTGAAGGTGTTGACAGTCTGACAATCTCTCAATGGCACCGGTAGGCGATTCCACATAACCGGTCCAACAACACCAAAGGCCCTCTCATAGAAGTTAGACTTACCGGCTCTATTGGGCTCAGTAAGTCTATTCACGACCAGGGCCCCTAGTCAAAACACATTTAAGAGTTACGTTTTCGTTTCGTTTTCGTTCAAACAAGACGAGGTTGCGAGAACGCGTCAATTTTCGTAGCTAAAATACACAAGTAGCTACGAAATTTGACGCGTTCTCGCAACGTCGTCAACGTTTGAACGAAAACGTAGCGCTTAAATGTTTTTTTTTTGAAGATATATCTGGGTTTTGTTATAAACCCAAATATAACCTTATACACCTTTCACAGTAAGCTAAAAGCTTGTGTCGTGAAAGGGGAGTTTGCCGGCACCTGGGATCGAACCCCGGACCCTTTGTTCACATGGCCGAGACTCTACCTCCAGGCTACCGATGAACTCAATGTGTTTTGACTAGATCTATAGTTCAGAAGAGCGCAGAGGTCTTCTAGTGGTCGAGTCAAGGGGACAAAGCTCTGTAAGCAGTAATCTAATAAATAAAAATACAAACATACATAGGTAGGTACATATTTACAAACGAACTAAAATACTTAGTTCGTTTGTAAATATGTATATACGGTGTTTATAACATGAATGGCAAAGTGAAGGACATCAAGTCCAGTTTACAGACAATACTGCAGTCGTTATATTTGGACCGAGTTGTACGTATTATAAATAAATAAATAAATAATAATGCCTTTCCTTTTTCTCAAGCGGACTGTGTTATGCAACAATGTGTCAAGTACCATCAACAAAAAACTGACATAATAAGATGAGGATATTCACTAACGAAAAAAAAAATCGGGGTGGAATACCCTTAAATTTTAGGGATATAAAAAATAGATGTTGCCCGATTCTCAGACCTACCCGATAAACACATAAAATTTTATCGAAATCGGTTTAGCCGTTAGCCGGAGGAGTATGATAACAAACACCGTGACACGAGAATTATATATATTAGATGACATAGTCAAATTGACGAACTGACCCAGAAAGTGGCCTGTCGGCCGGTGTGGCGTGGAGGTAACGCTCTTGCCTTTGAGTCACGAGGTCCCGGGTTCGATTCCCGGCCAGGGCAAAGTGAAGAATGACCTTTTTCAAATTGTCCTGGGTCTGGGTGTTACATGTATATGTGTGTAGTGCATTGTATATGTGTGTATCGTCGCGTTAGTACCCATAATACAAGATTCATCTTAGTTTGGGACTAGCTCGATCTGTGTGAGTTGTCTATGTATGTGATGTTATGTTATGTATGTTATGTTATGTTAAATGGATGACGCTGACACAGAAACAGGTTACACTTGGCACATGTGCCCGTGTGATTTGGATTGCAGAAAATCCTGAGGGACAGTATGTGACATTTTGATAATAATAATCAATCATCACAATCATCGTGCCTATAGTGTTGTCTGTGAATGGTTTAATACCTAAGAGTCTGTCAAGCAATCTCAGAAAACTGGGAGTAGATGACAGGCTCAAATACAGCATGCAGAAGGCCGCACTCCTATCGTCCACCAGGATAGTAAGAAGGTTTTTGTCCCTGTATGTGGCTCTGTAAGTGATCTCCCATGATTGTACTATTTCATAGAACATCATGGAAGAATCAACTCGAATAATGTTGGGGTTGTACATTTTGAATATAAATTTATTTTAATATTTTATGGTTTTTGTTATTTAATGTTATATTTAAATTTTATTGTTAATCTTATATTGTGTTCAAAATGTAGAATCTAAAATTGTTTTGTTAAATAAATGAGATATGAGATAATAATAAAAATAAAGATATGGCAAGATAGCTGGAGCTGTGTCCCAGGATTTCTCAACGCCATAGAAACAGATTTAAAGATCTATCAAAAGATGATGAAGAAAAAGAAGGATTTTAAGCTTCGAGACAAAGGAAAAAAATGAAGTCATTAATTTGCATGGATGTTTACTTGTCATGCAATGAACTCAATGGTAATGCTACAGTAAGTACCTATATTACAGTGGAACCTCTCATAACGAGTTTCATTCTTTCCAGAATCTTACTCGTTAAGCAAAACACTCGTTAAGCGAAACCTTTTTTCTATAGAAATCTATACTATATTATACTATACCATCACGCCATATTCCACAAGTGGGGTAGCCAGAAGACCAGCTGCAAATAAAACATGCAAGCTGTCTTCTCCGTGCCAATATAAAATCAAGACATTCAGGATGGGTGGCAAACCTCATCGCTGAATTTAAGATGTAAAATGTCTTATATTTTCGAACACCTGCCTTTTACAGGACACTCAAAAACTTATGGAGAAAAGTGGGAGACCAATTCTTTACCGGGTGCTTCACGGTATAATGTGTTCCATGCCGAAAGAACTCTGTATTTAAAAAAAATATTAACGTTTATTGAAATAAAATTACTTATAAAGGAGTGTAACAACTTGTTATACAATTCAGATTTGGAAAAAACGTAAATAAAAATATGAATTTATGACAAATAATTAATCTATTATAGACTAACGGAAAATAATAACCAACGCGCTAACGGAACGAGTGCTAAACACAGACTGATGTACTGGGGCGGAAGTCCCAGTTCACAAGGTCACAAGTGAATGTCGTGAAAAAGGGACTCACCCTTTCTCTGTAATTCGTTATGCGAAATGTCGCTCGTTAATGAAGCAAATTTTTGACACTTTTTTTTGCTCGTTATGCGAATTACTCGTTATGAGAGGTGCTCGTTATGAGAGGCTCCACCGTACTTATAATTATTATTGTATACATTTATATTTTAATAATGTTTGCGATAATTTGTAATAAGGAAATTCACAGGTAATGTACATTTTAAATGCTATAAATAAATAATATAATAGACGTACTAAACTTGCAACGCGGAACATTTTAACGGAATTTTTGTGTTCCAACATCGATGACCTGCAAGCATTAGTTTTTTTTTTTTTTTTTTTTTTTTTTTAATTTTTTATCAAAAATATTACAAGTAAATATTACAAGTCCTGTTAAGTCTTTTATAAGACTTGTCAACAGGTTCTTTTTTATATATCATATACAAATATAATTCAATGTTTTGATATTTTACAAAGGTTACAAAATCATTTTTACATAATATAAATTATTATTCTAATATATTATCTTCATTCCTTACTTTAAAATATATACATAATATTCCTGACTATAATATGATACTCATAATTATAACTAGAATACTACAATACTAATATGCTAACATGTCTGAGACTTTACTAGGTAGGTACTATAGGTGCTATTAAACATGCTTATTTATCAACTTATACTTAATAAAAATACAGTGTAGTGTAGTGTTTAAAAATCAACAATTTAACTTAGAAAACGAAATAAACTGTGGTCTTAATTGCAATTATTCTTGTATTAAAACTTTTATAACTCTTGTTGCTTACAAATGAATCAACTCCCTATAATTTATTTTATTTTGTATGACAATATTAAATTTTATAAAGCATTTATGATATCAATATTATTTACAGTAATGTATGTTATGAATTTTTGACACAATTGGATGTCGGGAACTGGATTTTTTATATATTAGAAGTGTAGATGTCAAACATATTTACAATATATAACTATACAACTTTCAAAAATTTCAAATCATGTGATAAGCATGACACAGAGGAATTGGGAATGTTACCTAGGTTTAAAGAGTACTCTTAACTTAGCCTTGAGTCGATTCATAAGCGTCGAAACTATGTGTTGTGCAGTGTACAGTGTACACTCCTTAAGGAAGTTCACATATTATGTATGTGTATCATATTATACAACATACCTACCTAGTTAATACCTATTCAAATAGGTTGACTATGGATGAGTGTGATCAATTAGAATGATTAATCTGGAGTAGTTCAAAATATGTTTAGATTAGCAATGTATTGTCTTGACGTTAGCGTCAGTTTAAAACTGGATGCAAAATTTGACTGGCTGCATAACCGATTTTTTCTTTGAATTACCTATCTAGTATATCTTTGAAGAATATTGTTATTAAGTACCTACATATAATATTATATTGAAATGTTAGCGAATTATGTTGGTGTTATCGTATTCTGTATTACTCAGAGCAGAACAAAGGTAGATTGTCAGGTTAAGTTAACTTACCTATATATACATATTATATTGGTCGTATATACAATAAACATACTCAGAGATTGTACAAGTTTTTGTAATTTACTCACTCTAAAAAATGTTAATGATACTACAAGCATTAAGCATAAAGTATCGAGTCAATCTGGCGTGGCTAACCGTAGGTACACCAAAGACGTGAACTTCATAATTCGTCCCTCTTCTGACTAACAGTCGTATCTGCCTAAATACAAATTGTTCAGGAGACCTTAGACGACCTGGGTCCGTTCCCGCTGATGCCTTTTAGTCCGTTTTTTCAGTATGATTACAGAGACCTTTTGACCTTACCGAACTCACTTTGTGACGTCCTTTCCTCCAATAAAGAGAGGTATTCCTTTTTTTCAGGATCAATCGCTTAGCACACCGGCTTCCAAACACAGAAAGAGAGAATGACTGGATCCTAACTTGTGATTTTCCTACCACTCACAATTGTTGTGTGTGTTGTGCATGTAATGATCAATTTCTTTTATGATTACAGATATACTAAACATATTATACACTACGCTTAGAAGAAACTGCATATGTAATTGATTGTGGCTATGAAATGCAACTAGTTTTAAGAACTTCAATCTAGTCTAAAGATATTTTGTATTAATTTAGGCAAACAACTAGTACGTAGTAAATACGGGTCGGTGAACATTAACGGTTGTATTTAATTTTGGGGAGGGTTTTGTCGAGGATAGCCCTTGAGGCGAACCTTGAGCCCTTCCTTGAGAAGAATTTGCATGAAGAGTATGGATGACATGGGAATTGACATTCCTGCAACATCCATGGGTGAGGGAGGGTGCAACCCTTAATGTGTTCAGGAGAGCGTTTTTTGTGCTGTGCATACTTTCGTCTCTCCTAGTTATATGATACAATGTTCATATATTACATTATTTTATTTGTACCTTTTCTTATATATCTCAGAATCATTTTTGTGATGAAGTTTTAAGGAATTAGTAGATACAACCACACATTTTATTTAGAATAATATTCGTCAATACGACAACAAATCAAAAAGCTATTCCAGGATAACGGTAACAGCAATTACAGGTGTGATCTTCAGTGAGAACATGCAGGGCACATATAATTAGTACGAATTGGTGATCATCATAACTCGATTTCGCCATAAATGTCAGATACAACAGTTAGTCAGAAGAGGGACGAATTATTCTATCATTTGTTTACGAAATACTTACTCTATTCCACGTCTTTTCCCTTATACTGGCTGTCCTCTTTCGACCGAAAAATAATATATTTATTTTGTGTTCTATAGCCAGCTACGTTGTATAGTATAATGATCACGGATATAAGTGGTTAGTGACTCGCGACTGATTCATTGTCACGGCCACGGAATACAGACATACCTACCTTCTTTGTATTGAGTAGGTTAATACCATAATATAATTTAGTATAACCTCACAGTACAAAACTATTGAGGGGTTCACCTGCAAATCCACATCGATCCAAGAATATTGGAACTGAGCATATTTCTATGGAGAATGTGCAGATGTGAACAGAATGCGTGTTAACAAGTTAAGATGGTTTGGATATATTGAGCGAATGCAAGATGAAAGGAGGACGAAGAGGATGTATTTACCTGAAAGAAGGGGTGTGAGGAAGCGCAGACGTCCAAGAACCTCGTGGACTAAATTATTAAGAACGGACGGGTGTTGAGTAATAAGAGAAATCGGCGTGCATGTATGAGAAACTGGATGAACGTAGAGGAAGCGAAAGAAGTATGTAAGGATTGATCTATATGGCGTTCCGTTCTCTCTGCTTACCCCTCCATGTCGTGAGGGTATATTATAGTAGTATTTCTTTATCAAATTGAAGCGTTTTTCATACTAAATCACTATGTATTTCAGATCTGACTCATTCGAAGATTATTATTATTATTCTAAAAACACCACCCTGCACTGAGACCATAACAGCTTTTGGCCAAGGCGATCTCAACAGGAAGAATGCAAAAAAAAGAAATGCAATTTCTAAAAACAAAAAAAAAAACAGCGAGACAAAAAAAAATACACAAAACAGATAGGTATCATTAAAAAAATACTTAATACTTGCGTAATACAAAATACGTAATACAGGAGAGACGATGGTCCTGGCTGGGACATGTTTTGAGAATGCTTAATGATAGTTGGCCAAAAAGAGCACTGTTTTTCCGTCCGCAGGGGTTCCGTCGGCCCGGCGTCCCTCTTTCACAATACACCGTTCCTATGACAACGATATCAGAGCGCAAGGAATGTCGTGGAAAGAGGTGACGCAATTGGCACAGAGACGCTCTGAATGGAGGAGGCTGGTTTCTGCCCTGTGCTCCCGAGAGGAGCGTTGAGGGCGATGATGATGATCATTAAAAAAAAACAGAATCAAAGGAGAGTCTCTATCCTGGCGATAAAGTCATTGTAAGATAGAAGTGTATTGATTATACTACAGTAAAATATGAAAATTTTGGCATTCATAGTTAAATATTTGTAAAAAAATTGCATCGATGTGGACTTTTAGTGTACTTCTCAATATTTTCCTACTTTTGAAAATTGCGTCAAGGAGAAGAACTGAGTGGCAACCTTATTCTGGAAAGGGAAACTATCGACAAACCGGATAACGCAGAAATCTAGAAACTTCTAGTAGGTACAAATTAGTCATTTCCAAGATCTTCAATATTTCAGATTAAAATTTGAAATTAAAACAGCATTGGGAATAGCCTGATAACCTACATTTAAATGTCCTAAATATTGTGATCAATTGTTACTTAATACATTATTAATACATAAGTTATGATCCCTTAGGGAAAACACGCTAACATCATGTTTGTACTTAATAAAATGTCATCGCCTGATAGTTGATATGGCTATTTAAATTAACGACTAGGCTATTAAACGGCGTCTGGTTCAAACGAAATGTTGCCCTTAGTCAGAATTTCCCAACTTCCTTTATGCCATGCCTCACCTTAGTCTTTTCAAAAGTCATATACCCCACCGGCCCTTTTTTTAGCCAAACAATTGGTGAATTTTCAAGACATTAACTGAAAATAACGCGGTGCCCCACCTCTGAGGCTTGATGTCCCACCGGTGGGGCGTACGCCTCAGAAACGACGTGTGAAACACTGCTCTAAGCGCTTAGCATTTGACGTGGTAAAAAAAACTCACCCGATTGAAATGGCAAATTAAAAAATCCGCAGGA
This sequence comes from Athripsodes cinereus, assembly GCA_947579605.1. Classification (NCBI taxonomy): domain Eukaryota; kingdom Metazoa; phylum Arthropoda; class Insecta; order Trichoptera; family Leptoceridae; genus Athripsodes; species Athripsodes cinereus. Next base: position 18,078,391 of record OX388327.1, read on the forward strand.
TCATTTGAATTTACTTCATATCATGCCACTGTGGCGCTAATAGCAATATGATGTTCTTCTGTAGTAAATATACCAATATGAACCTTAGTTTCTCACCTTCTGTATATTGTCATGTCATGTTTGTATTTAGGTAAACTGTCAGTATTATTGCCTGCCAGATTTCCCAGTCTGCAGATTCTAACTATTGGAGGGTAAATTGTGTAATTATTCCTAGTGTTGGGTTCTCAAAAGAACACGATTTGTGTAGTACTTCCGATAGAAATGTTGAATGGAATTAGTTCAACCAAATTGTATAACTATATTTCCAGCTGACATTGCTTGTTCTCAATGTACAGTAAGGAATCAATAAACAAGTCAAGAAAATAAATTGGTACTGCTAAGGACTCTTTCGGGAAAATGAACTTCCCCTTCTGGGGTCGGTCTTTCAGAAAATGAACGATGCAAGTATTTAAAAAAAAAATATGCGTTTGAAGAAGTGAGAAACATTAACTAACATTCGTCAAGCCACATTTTTCAAATTTTGCGTTAAACAGTTCATCTGACATATCTTCCGTTTTGAGAATGTCCAGTGATAGATGCCCAAAAAAGCACCGTTCTTTCGTCCACAAGAGGCCCGGATGTCTCTTTTTCACAGTGCACTGTTCCTATGACAGCGAAATTGGAGCGCTGGGAATGTCATGAGAAGAGGTAGGACTCTATTGGTAGAGAAGCTGTGACTGGAGTAGACTGGTTTCTGCCCTGTGTTCCCGAAAGATGCGTTAAAGGGTAGAAAAAGAGAATCATAGATTATTTAAGATATTCACTGTGTCGGTGTTTAGGTAGTAGAATTCCATATCGAAATAAATAAAACAAGCGTTTTATTCTACTATTGATTTAATTTATGAGAGACGTCTTTCGTCTTATGAGGACATTGTCAATCTGATTTTAAAAATACAACAATATTCATATATATAAAAATATTTACAATAACAATGATATAATACCTACTCTCTTATCATTGTTATTGTAAATATTTTTATATATATGAATATTGTTGTATTTTTAAAATGAGATTGACAATGTCCTCATAAGACGAAAGACGTCTCTCATAAATTAAATCAATAGTAGAATAAAACGCTTGTTTTATTTATTTCGTTATTTAAGATAGTTTATTTAAATGAATTAGTGCAGTTTCCCATGGATTATATATAACTCGCAGCATTCTGAAAGACAGATGTGGAATCCAAAATATATATATTTAGTTACAATCCATTGGATTGGTCTGCAACGAGTTTGGTTTTTCTTCTCCATTCCTCCCTATTCTCAGCCAGTCTTTTAAGCTCTACGTATGAGCCACAGTTCATGTCCCTCTTCAGTTGGTCCATATATGCGTCTCTTGGTCGGCCTCTGCCATTTGTTCCCTCGGTTTTACCCTCCGCGATGGCGATGAGTAGTCCTGGGTGCCTGATGTTGTGGCCAATCCAGTTAGCTCGTTGTTGGCTGATTCTCTTAAGGAGTTGCCTTTTTTCGCCTACCCTGGTTAAGACTTCTTCGTTTTCGACGTGCTCCGACCAATGGATCTTAAGCATGCGTCTGTAGCACCACATCTCAAAGGCCGCCAACGTCCGCTTTCACTCTTGCTGATGGTCCATGTCTCACAACCATAAAGCAGAATGCTCCATACAAAGGCTTTAGTAAGGTTCTTCCTTACGCTTAAGTCGATATTTGGGGATTCCAATATCTTCGATTTTTTGTTGAAGGCAATCCTTGCCTGGTTTATTCTGCTTACAATTTCTGCTTTGGAGCGTCCATCCTGGTTTATTCTGCTGCCCAGGTACACGAATTCACTTACTTGTTTGATGCTCACTCCATTTAATGCAATGTTCGCAGTCGCTTCCTCTCTTCCAACGACCATACATTTTGTTTTTTCTTTATTTATTTTCATGTTGTACTTTGACAACAGTATACTTTCCAATTTTCCTAAAGCTTCGTTCAGCTCCATCTCGGAGTCTGCGAGCAGTGCTATGTCGTCAGCATATCTTATCATGTCGACCTTTTTCCCATTTATTTTTACTCCTGTCCAGTTCTTCATTTCTTCTCTCAGTTCATCAATGGCTCGCTGTATATAGCAGTTAAAGAGAGCTGGCGACATTGAGCATCCTTGTCTTACGCCTTGTTCGACCCTTGCTTCTGCACAGCTCTCTCCGCTTTTAATCACAGCCATTTCGTTCTTGTATAAGCTCCAGATTGCTCTTCTATCCTTATAACTCATTCCTATCTGGTTGAGGGTGTTAAAAAGTTGTTCCCATTCTACTTTATCGAATGCTTTTTCAAGGTCGATGAATGCTATATATGTGTTTTTATTAATTGTTATTCTCTTTTCTAGAGTAAGTCTGAGACTCAGGATTGCATCTCTTGTGCCTGTCTCTTTGCGGAATCCAAATTGATCTTCTGAAAGTGTTTCGTTGATTTTATTTTCCGCCCTTTTCATTATAATGTTGGTGAGTATCTTAGAAGCGTGTGATATCATGCTTAAGGTTCTGTGTTGTTCACACTTTGTCGTGCCTGCTTTCTTAGGAAGCGCTCGTATCAGACATTTGGCAAAGTCCTCAGGTATCTCTCCTGTGTTGTATATTTTGCAGACAAGCTTATACAATGTATCAAGCATGCCTTTTCCTGCGCATTTAAGCAGCTCTGATGGAATCAGGTCAATACCTGGTGCTTTGCCGTCTTTCAACTTTGCTAATGCAATATCAAATTCACTTCTTAAGATGTCATCTCCATTATTTTCTATGTCATATTCTGCTTCTAGTGCTTTGCTTTCCTTGACTATGTTCTTTCCTTTGTATAATTGTTCTAGGTATTCTTTCCATCTTTTTACGATCAATTCATCCTCAAACAGCAGTTTGCCGTTTTTATCTTGTATAGCACATCGTGGTTGTGTTTTGTCATTGAAGAAATTCTTTACTTCAGAGTATGCGGTTTCAAATTTCCTTTGTTTTATATTCCTGTTAATATTTTTGCATTTTTCTTGATATCATGTAATATATGCATATAATATCAAACAAAATAAGTCATGCAATAATAGTATGCATGCATGTATAGCCAAACAGTATCATAGTATGCATAAACATCAATCAATCAATATTCCCGAATTGCAACAATAATTATTAAATGGAGAAATATCAACTAGTATGCAATTATCAAAAACTTCTGAGACATGTAATAAGCATGATACAGAGGATTGGAAATGATTCCTAAAACCCTTTCCCCTATGCATGTGCACGCTGCAATATATTATGTTCTACTTTTTTATTATTATGTGTCCATAAATGCAGTGTTGCCTGCATGTGTCTTGTTTGCTTTATATTGTACTTTTGTTTTTTTGTACTCTCGGGGAAACGAGCATAAACATACGCTCCGAGAATTGAGCCCACTACACCTTTCTTACTAGGCGAGTGTTTGGAAGACATCTAATCAACTAACTATAGAAGCTTTACTATGCATTTCTATTTCTATTTGTTCATGGATTTGTATTCGTTTCTCCGTTGAAATTGTATATTTTACGTACCAACCTACATATAAAATGTTAGGTATAGATGATTATGATATCTACGTCATAAAACCCCTCTCCCATTAAAGAGCTTTAAGGTGAATTGTGTTCAATGTCAAAGCTTTATGTTATAAACTTTAATGCTCAGTCATAGACGTAATGCTTAATATACAATAATAATCAATGTATAACTGCTTTGATTAATTCTCACAAAAGTAAAAATAGCAAACAGGGCTGGTAATTGTCATTGAAGATTATTTTATTTAACAGATAAGGAGTGTCAGGAGGTGTCTAAGGAGGAGTGTCAGGAGGTGTCTACCTCTCGAGGAGGCCAAGACTCTTCTCGGAGCTTTTTTACTTTCCAGACTTGATAATTGTAATAGGGTGCGCATTGGTTTACCAGCAAGTCCACTGAATCGTCTGCAGTCTGTATTTAATGCAGCTGCTAGATTGATCTACAATGCCAACAAAAGTTGTCACATATCTACTCTTCCAAAAGATCTTCATTTGCTCAAAGTAAAGTCAAAGAAAGAGTAGAGTTCAAAATCATATTGACTGTGTTCAAGGCACTGCATGGCATGGCACCGGTGTACATTACGGAGTTCTGCATTTCTGAGGAGGTAACGAATAGGGAAAAATTACCAAGGTCTGCTAACACAGTCTTTATCAATAAAATTGTGGTGCCGCATAGAGGGGGTCTGGTTGACTATGTTGACCATGTCTTCCGTGTGGCTGGCCGCTGCTGTGGAACTATGTAAATTCAAACAAAAGTTAAACAAGAGTCCCTATATAAAATCAAAATATAATATGTAAGCATTCACAACCATAAATCTAGATGTATGTATATGCATGACTGTATCTTAGTGAGTACTATCTACTATTAAAATGTGGTGGGTTGTTTATGAGGGATTGACGATGCGAATTTACTTTATATTTACATGCATCAATTATTATTACTGACAATAAGTCGATCAATATCACGACCACAATACAAGGATCATTACAGCTGAAGGCCAATGTGATCCCAGAAGATAACTTTTAATGATATGTAGACTACAATATACATAGTGGTGGCCATAAGTATGGAAACGTTTTGAATTTTAATAATTTTTAAAATGAAACACGATGTATAGTTATTCCACTATTGACTATTTATTCTTGCCAGCCGGCTTTCAAGAGCTTCCGCTCTCATCGTCAGGCAAAAGTAAAGTGAAACTTCATTACAAGTTAGGTACCTATGTGACAAATAGAAAAAAAAAGAAAAAAAAAAAAAGAGTTCGTCGGTAGCCTGGAGGTAGAGTCTCGGCCTCGTGATCAAGGGGTCCGTGGTTCGATCCCAGGTGTCGGCAAACTCCTCTTTCACGACACAAGCTTTTAGCTTAGTGTGAAAGGTGTAAAAGGTTGTATTTGGGTTTATAACAAAACCCAGATATATCTTAAATAAATGGTAATTTTATATTGTGTTCAAAATGTAGATTCAAATGTTATTTTGTTCAATTGTTCAATAAATGAGATATGTGTAGGTATATAAAAATAAACACTTTATTTTCAAAATTATTGTCATATTAAGATGACCGGAATGTTAGGTTAGGTACCTACTTACCTATGTTTTTTAAATTAATTGTGGCGCATGGTGTTGGATGGCAGCTAATCTCTGAAAGAATTACCTTATTTTATTGCTTTATGTGTGTTATTATTGATTATTTTGTGCTCATAATTAATAAATAAAAAAAGAATGAATTTGTACAAAAGGCGTACATATTGCCTTTAGACAATGTCTTCTAGTAAACCTAATTCAATGTAACATAAAAAATCAAAAATCTATTATAATGAACACTGGTAATATTGTTAGAAAGTTTCTGAACACAGATATTTCAGGCACAATGCTGGTATTTTGAACCCGAGTTCTGAGCCTAATCCTTTGATATCCTGTATATCTGGATAGGTGAATTTTCCCGACATTAGACTGTTAAGTTTTGTGTGACCATGACTGATCATAATATTATGAAGACTTATCTGGTTGTTTAATGGTGAGAAGTGTGGAAGGCAATTCTGCCGCCGCATTTTAAAATGTCTATACATACCTACTAAATAATTACATTTGTTATTAAAATAATATTAAAGTAAATACTTTCTACCTAGGTATATATACCTATAATATATAATATGAATAATATTATACATGACAATAATATGTATGTAGTAGCAGGTACTATGCTATATGTATAAAAAGAATCGTAGGTATGTATAAGCCAGCAAGTTGGGTGTATATCCCAAGCTTTGCATTATTTATGACATCGACATTAACAGATGCTAAACTTGAAGAATGTTCACATAAGTAACGTATTTAACTGACACAGAGGCGTCTCGAGGAGAGATTAGTACAGAGTAGTACAAAGGGAAACTTAAGTACTTACTACAAAAATCAGTATTACTTAAAATAAGGTTAAGGATGAACATACAGCCCTAAATTTACATCCATCTACGTATAATAAACGTAGAAGGATGAAATTTTAGGGCTGTATGTATTTTTTAATATCCTACTATAAAAAAATAAAAATACCAAGAAATAGAAAAAAAATCGGGGTGGACCACCCTTAACTTTTAAGGGTACATAATATAGATGTTGGCTGATTCTCAGACCTACCCGATAAGCACACAATATTTCATCGAAATCGGTCCAGCCGCGATATTAAATTAAATGAATACCTAGCTTTATTTAAAATGTTTATTTCCATATTGTCGAACTGCTTATTATAATTTACTAGCTGACCCGGCAAACGTTGTTTTACCATATACATTTGCCATGAACTAAAATCGCTGTTGAAAAATAGGGGTTGATGGTAAAAAAAAAATGGAAATTTAGGGCTGTATGTATTTTTTAACGCCTCACAAAAAAAATGTTTAAAAAATAAAAAAATCGTGGTGGACCACCCTTAACTTTTAAAGATATAAAAAATAGATGTTGGCCGATTCTCAGATCTACCCGATAAGCACACAATATTTCATCGAAATCGGTCCAGCCGCTTCGGAGGAGTATGATAACAAACACCGTGACACGAGAATTTTATATATTATAGATAAATACACATTATTTTACAAAAGAGTGTTTTGTATTATTCAGATTTTTGTCATATATAACACCTTCCAATTCAATTCAGCGATGAGGCATTTCACACAATCTGAATACCTCAACAGTTACTGGCAATAGGACTACAAATTGTATGTTTTTTTCATGCTGTTTGTCTACGAGGTACGGAATGGTAAAAAGTTACGATACTTTTTAATAAAATAAAGAGATGCACATCTAGCACCCCCTCTGTTAAATAAGACAATTTATTCAACAAAAGTGATTATTAAATAATTGAATATTGTATTATTATTGTCCCTGTGACTTGAAACAGTCTCCTACCACCCCAGTGAGGGTGCCCATTATTATTATCTATTATTTTAATAAAGACCTCCGTCACACGGTGACCGTCCACCTTCACTATAATATCTACGTAGTGACTTCAATAACAAAACAATATAATATTTCTGAAGAAGTCAAGTGCATCCCTGTGTTCCTACCTGTGGAATAAGTGTGGTGTGATTTTTGGATACAGGAAACAATAAAACAAAAGAACGTAAGTGATTATTTTTGGTCTACCGGCATTTTATCCATCTCAATATTTAAGGGAACTAATTATTTGTTCGGCTATTAATCCATTCGTTCGGCAAGAAAAAATCAGCATTTAAGTCATTTGCACAGCAAACAATGTTTTCATCGGCAATAAATAAAAAATAAGCGCAAAACTTGTTTTACAAACAAACTTGGTTATGTAAATTTAACACATGAAACTACCATATAAGGCTTAGAAAAGACAACGTCACCTTATTCGGTAGTGCCCCGGACGGGACTTGAACCCGCATCCCTTAACCTTGTCGCGAGGAGTGCTTTGTCCAATTAAGCTACCGGATAATTAATTAGTTTATAAGAGAGAATATCGGAGCCTTCGGCAAGTCGCCCGGTAGCTTAATTGGACAAAGCACTCCTCGCGACAAGGTTAAGGGATGCGGGTTCAAGTCCCGTCCGGGGCACTACCGAATAAGGTGACGTTGTCTTTTCTAAGCCTTATATGGTAGTTTCATGTGTTAAATTTACATATATGACCTCATACAATGGTTCAATTGTAAAAATACATCGATAAACTTGGTTATATCGGCAAATGAGCAAATTTTAACAGCTTAATAAATACTCGCACAACGATATGATTAATTGACCAGCAGAATTGTTATTTGAGCTGCAGAATTATTATTTGACCGGCAGAAAATATTAGATAAACAATATTTTTCACACACCAATTTACCTTCGGATCCACATTAAGTTTTCGTGATTTCTTACCAAATTAATAAGTACTTCGAAAATAATGCCAGTTTCCGCTTTGCTGTATTAACGAAATATCTAACTGAAATGTCGAAAAACGCTACTTTCGTTCATTCAGATGCTACATATAACATCACATACAAAGATTTATTATTTGAACAAGATTTAAAATTTAGCTTTCACAAGTTTAATTAAAATTAGCTCACAGTTTGCTGCTCATTTATTTATTATGCTGGACAAATAATCATTATGCCGGTCAAACCATAATTTTGCTGGTCGATTAAATTTAAAGTTTTACAATATCATATTATTTGCAATAGTAATTTAATATTCTCGCTGGGCATAAGTAGCATATCAACATGATATATTTGTCGGCAGAATATGTACATTTTTCTGCTGAACATAACATCAATATTATGCTGATCGTTTAAATGATAGTCAATATTTAATACAATTCAAATTCAAATTCGTTTATTTCCTCAAATAAGCATAATATAATGCACAATCAAATACAGTTCAAATATCCACATCCATTACAACTAATTCAACTTTGCCACCTCACTAGGCTAAAGCCTGTGTCGAGGCGGACAGTACAATCAGTAACATTACATAACAGTGCAGAAAACAAACATATCAGATACAACACACCAATAGATTATTGTAGAGATCAGAAATAATCTATAGGTACACAATTGATTACAATAATCGACTGTGCTCAGGACAAAGGCATCAAACCACAATTTTGGCAAAAGTCCTTGTATATTTTCAAGTCAATCATTTTTAGTCTTGTATTCTTCTGGTAAAAGGATTCAATCCCCAAACCTCTAGTTTTTATAGAAAAAGCCAAATTTATTTTTTTAGCAAAGACTTAATTGCAAATATCCAATAGGGGAAAGGACTCAAACAGCATTAGTTTCATTATTAACACCAAAAAATTACATTCAGACATAATTTTACGGCGAGGTAAACCACATAACCCCAAACATGCGTCATACATATATGTCATTAAAATGTTGCTTAAGTTTGTCAGGAAAAAGGATTTAATCAACATTTTTTTGAATTTTTTGCTTATAACTTGATAATTCCTGAATATTTACTCTTAAATTTTTATGACATAATTAAATAACTACATTACAAAAAGATGGTAAAATAATAATGACAATAATTTGACATTTTCTTTATCCTACAGTTTTTTGCTTCTCCTATAAAATTTTACCAATGTGGTTTAAATCCTTTGTCCTGAGCATAGTCAAATCTTTGATATATAATCCTCATGAAGAGGGTTACTTGTATGTTTATTACATGCAGTACAATATGGATGTATTCGCAATAGAGAAGAGGGCATATTCCCATTTCTTCCTTTCGCTTTTTGCACCAAAGTTTTTGATGTGTGATCGCAAAATCTAGAATCGTCCTTTGAGCCAGTATTTTTCGCTTTAATGCGACATTACATAAGTCTGGTTTGAGCATGTTTGCGTACGAGGTATATGGTGGGCGCTGCTCTAAAAAATCGGTTTTACCTTTGGTCTTTAAAAAATGCAATCACATTTCTGAACTCCGGCAGCGCCTTGATTGAAAGACGATATCCCAGCGTAGGGAGGTGCATGTTTTCTATCTTCTTTGCAAAATTCTGATCGCCTGTCGCGACATCTTATCTAAGAGAAAGATTTATTTTCTTACAATCACATGGTTTATCACTTCGTTCAGCTACAATTATTCTTTCATTCGTTCTCCCTCATCGGTCTAGTTTTAATATCTACAGATTTTTTACTGCTCATGGTGCGAGGCTATGGAACAGATTTTCACAAGAGATTCGTACGTCTTTCGCAAAAAAATTAACAGTCCCTTATCCTTTTACATAATTTCAATATCTTTCATCACATGTATTTTGTTTTTATACTGTTTTCTTTAGATGGTCACGGATCATTACACGGCGCCAAATACAAATTGTCCAGATTATTATCATTATTATTGGAGTCAAAAAAAAATATTTGTGTACTAAAACAATTATTATTTTAGCTCCATCGCGACCAAGATTTTTATTGTGGTCCTGTCATCTTCGAGCGAAATAATATATATGACATAATTAACTCTAGGATGGCAACACATTTTAGACCATGGGTGTCTTAACTTTGACCATACGAGGGCCACATTGCAAAAAAAAATATATGCTGGGCATTTGCTTTTGTTGAACAAGCAAATCGATTTTGGGTTCAATTGATGAAGTTGCAAGTCTTAATGTATATTCAAGGTGTTTATCGGTGATCTTGGTCCTATTTTTGTTTTTTGTATATTTCATTTTTGAAAAAAGTTGTTCGCAAATATATGTACTACCAAAATCTGACGACATTAACAATGCATGGTTATGAAAATTTGGATATTTATCGCGAGGTAAATAATTTTTATAAAAATCCAATAAAGAAACATTCCCAATTTTTTCTCTTAGTTGAATATCACTTTGCAATTCAATGCATTCCATTTGAAGATAAGAAGGTAATTTATTTACGTCTAAAGAAAATGGGGTAGAAAATATATTGAAATTCTCTTCATTTCTTCTAAAATCTTGAAATCTACATTGAAACTCTTCGGTTAAATCAAAAAATGTCATAATTTGCGTTTGGGCCGCATCTCAAAGTGTTTTGGGCCGCATGCGGCCCGTGTGCCGCACTTTAGACAAGCATGTTTTAGGCGATCATAAATGGTAACAGGGGTGCCATGTCACCCCAGTGAAGGAATGAAGAAAGAAATTTAAATTTTTACAAAAATAAAATATTTTTTTAGAAAAACAAACATTTAGAAACCTTTAGCATGAAATCAATCAGATTTTAAAGTGAAAGGAATACTAGAATTAACAATATGGTTATTTTATTAAAACTCAGACAATTTTTTACGATGTTCTGGGCAAACTGTTTTTTTTTACATTTTAAGCTTTTATTTTCTACATTTCTGTATTTTTTCCGTGGGCACAGAGCACAACGAACTCTTCCTCATCAAAAAAGCCAGATTAAACTGAAAGTAAGCAATAAATTAATTTTATGTAACCAAAAAAATACACACGCAAATAAAAAAGAAAGAAATGAAGATAGAAATTTAGATTTAAAAATAAATAAATAATAAAGCTGTCGACAACAGGTTCTTCTTGTTTATGATTCTGACATTCAATACTAATAATTCACGGAGAATAATACAAATAATAGGAAAAAACTTGTTTATGGTCATGTCAGTGAATGAACCTTTTATCAAAAATTATGTCGGGTGGTAATAAATCGCCTTCATTTGTCATGTGAGAATCATCCAGAGTGATCACTGAAAGTGAACTAGTGTGAATACCCATTAAGACAGCTTGCATTTTTATAACATGCAGCTGGTCTGCTGGCTACCACACTTGTGGAATATGACGTGATGGTATTGTGTTGTGGTTTATAATATTGATAAGGGGAGCCGGATAATTTACCGACAACAATTTGCCGACGGACAATTCACCGACAACAATTCACCGAGAGGACAAATTACCGAGAGGATAATTCACCGACAGGATAATTCATCGACGTACATTTCACCGACAGACAATTTGCCGACAAATACAAAACAATATAATCACGTTTTGTAATGTTGTATTTTATTGTTTATGTATTTGTGTAACAACATATTTAAACACCCACTACAAGAAACAATCTGTCTTTTTTAAAAAAAGAACTTCCGACCACGCTAGAATTTTATTATTCGTATTTGTCGGCAAATTGTCTGTCGGTGAAATGTACGTCGATGAATTATCCTGTCGGTGAATTATCCTCTCGGTAATTTGTCCTCTCGGTGAATTGTTGTCGGTAAATTGTCCGTCGGCAAATTGTTGTCAGTGAATTTTCCTAGACCCATTGATAAGATAAAAAGCCATCTGTTGAGATTATTGATAAGCTCGCATTGAGTTATACCTACATACAAAGACTGACTGCAGTGTAGGTGTAAATTATTAATATTAGATAAATACCATATTCATGTTTAATTAACTGATTCTATAAATTTTCAACAGATGTATCTTTTTGAAATGTAAAAGTAACCGATAGAATAATGATAAATCAATGACAATAATTCAAAAGAATAATTCAGAAAAATGTAACGGATAATTTGGTCCAATTATATTTCATCTCGTTTTCTTTGTTCACCTAACTCATTTTACATTTTTAAATTACTAGTTTTTTTTTATAAATATTCTTTTATTACGATAAGGAATAATCATTGTCTTTATAAATACACAGTAATTTTTTTTATTTCACATTTTACTAATCGCCTGATGATTGATGTAACGCTTAAATGTGTTTTGACTAGGCCCACTGGTCTCCCGCTCTTTTCCGTAAGTTTTAGAGTGTTCTGTAAAAGGCAGGTGTTCGAAAGAAAGAAGACATTTTAAAATTTCAATATAAATGACCGACGGTACTTGTTGGAAGTCCATTTGAACATAAATTGAAAAAAAAAAACACAGTATCTAGTTTTTTTTAAATTATAAAAATTTCAATATAAATGACCGACGGTACTTGTTGGAAGCCCATTTGAACATAAATTGAAAAAAAAACACACTTTCAAGTGAATTTATTGACTTCGCTTACTAGTAGCTAGGTATGCGGAGACTCTCGACTCCATCATCAGGTGATTAGAGAAATTGACATCCTAAAATCAGCAACGAATTTTGCTACCCATCCTGAATATCTTTTTGTTAGCACGTAGAGGATGGCTTGTATCTTCATTATCTACATGCAGCTGGTCTGCTGGCTGCCTTACTTGTGAAATATGCCGTGTAAGAGTTATAAATCTCTAGGTACGGCTTGATGTATGTAGTGGAGAGGTAGATTTCTCTTCAATATCCATCATATTGACACATTCATGTAAGAATTATAAAATTTTGTCTATAATTCATATTTTTGAGTCAAATAAAAAAAACTGATGATTTTAGTCTATGATTCATAATTTTGTGTTGACAATACTTTTGTAATACTAATAAAAATTAATAATCAGTTCCCGTCGGTTCGTTTCTTCTGTATGTTCTCTATGACGTAAAGCTTCGCTAAACACTATCAAAATGTGGTTCTGTTTCAAGAAGTTCCCTAAAATCCCTGAAATGGATAAGATCAACATCGAAGAAGTCAGTGTTAGTGAATCTCTTCTGAAAGATCTAGAGGTTGATTTTTCATCAAAGACAGAAGACATATACGTATGTTATTTTTAAAATACCTATCAAAAAATACATACGTGCAAAACATTTTTATATTTTATAGTGAGTTACAATTCATTGGATTGATCTGCAATGAGTTTGGATTTTCTTCTCCATTCCTCCCTATATTCTCTGCTAATCTATTTAATTTGATCGATTTTACTGGAACAAACAATGTGGTCTTTCATTGTGAAATTAGACGAATCCGGAGCGTTTGAATATGGTGCAGCACAGACCATGCCACACTTGTTGGAGTGTCTATTCTGTCCTGTCACATGCACTATGGAGGATATTTTTGACGCATCTCCACGTTCTGTGCGTTTTGCACAGTACTGGAGATCAGTTTGATTGGTTTTTTTCTGGGTTTCGACACGATAAGTGATAGAATAGAATAGAATTTTATTCAATAAAATAAAGTTCACAATTACAATATAATAGTAAATGACACAAGTTTATTTTTATAACATAATACACATTAATATCTAGTTCTCCATTCAGCACATGCATTAGGAGTTTGTATGAGGGGAACAATTAAAATAATAACAAAATTTATAAGAAATTTTAAATTAAATTTGACTTGACATTAATTGAAAAAAAAAAAAAAATTATACAAATGAGTTAAGTCTATACAAGAGATAGAAACATATAATTCATTAGAAACTGTAAAGTAAGGTTTAGATAATTTAAAGGTTCGTTAAATTTTGCACTCATTTATACAAAGAAGATATGAAAAACTTTGCACTTTACTAATAATAAATGTGGTAATCATGAAACATTTTAAAAATATTTAGTAATTGTTATTATGTACTACACCACATAAATTTTGATTTTTTTAAATAAAATATTTATTTAACGCGGCGGCAGAATTGCCACCCACACTTCTCAGCATTATGTATACAACCAGATAAGTCTCCATATGATCAGTCATGGTCACACGAAAACTTAACAGTCTAATGCCGGGAAAAAATCACCTATCCAGATATACAGGATATCAAAGGATTAGGCTCAGAACGCGGGTTCAAAATTCCAGCATTGTGCCTGAAATATCTGTGTTCAAATTTTTTTTTACAATATTACAAGTGTTTATTTTAATAGATTTTGAATTTTAATGTACAAATTAACCGGTAAATCTGATTTTTGTTAATTAATTATTAAAGATTCCGGAGTTACCCCTGTTGCTGACATGACTAAAGGTATTATATAAACGGACCCAGAATGCCAAATATTTTTTATTTCTCCTGCTAGTTCTGTATATTTACGTATTTTTTCTGCGACGGTTGTTCGTATATTATTTGTATTTGGTACGTTATTTTATTATATTTATCATGTAATCCTAAATCAGGTCTATTATGATGTATTTGTCTATCTGTGATGTATTTGTCTATCTGTTAAAATAAATTAGATAATATATTATTATCAATAGTGACCCAGCACATTCCAAAATTAATATCAAAAGTAGACAAAGCTGTTTCTCTTCATGTCATTTATATGCTGTTGTTGCACAAATTAAATAATTTTATTTAAACTATCGAATAAAATGAAAATTTATTATTATTGTTTAATGCGTCTATTCAGTATGACTAACGCACGACCGGTTTCGCGGACTCTGAGTTCGCATCATCAGGTGCTGGAAACTGGTCATACTAAATAGTAAGTTTAAACAATAAAAATAAATAGAGGAGGTAGAGTCTCGGCCTCTTGTGGTTCGATACTAGGTACCGGCAAACTCCCCTTTTACGACACAAGCTTTTAGTAGCTTACTGGGAAAGGTGCATAAGGTTGTATTTGGGTTTATAACAAAACCCAGGTATATCTTAATAAAACAATTTAAAAAAATAAATTTATTCGATAATTTAAATTGCAGCGTCACAAAGTTAATGCCAATACAATCAATGTTATTCTTTTTATTTCAGATGATCAACAAATTCAATCCTCAGGGCCTTGTGGCCGACATGCTGCCGACCATAAAGTTGATGAAGATATTTGGATTCTTTCTCTTCAATTACTATGATGGTAAAATAGCATCTTACATTAAATCTAATATATTATAAAATTCTTGCGTCACGGTGTTTGTTATCATACTCCTCCGATACGGCCTGACCGATTTTGATGAAATATTGTGTGCTTATTGGGTAGGTCTGAGAATCAGCCAACATCTATTTTTCATACATAACCAATCGGAAACCTCGATTGGAGAACCATGTCTACACAATGCAACATTGTGTAAAATCTAATCGGAAGAAGTGAGAAAGGTGTCCCAACGCTTGCGAATTGGCTCTAGGCTGGCTTAAGTGATCACTTTCGTTGACCATGGACAACGTTCACCAATTCCACCATCCTCACTGTCTTTCATATTTAATTATTTATTTACTTTATTTATTTATTGTTTTAATTTAATTTTTTTTTTAATGGGTTAGTTGGAAGATATCGTTCTTCTGCGATAAACTCGCCCATTGCACAATTTTATTTGTCTGGTTTAAATTCTGCAGTATTTAAATTATGTTTGTTATTTTGTGCAATAAAGATTTTTAGTATTATTATTATATTATACGAGAGCCATTAGGACTTAAGTGCATTTTTTGACAAAAATGCCAAATTTACAAAAAAAGCGGAAATAACACAACAGTCGTGAGTCTTAAGTACAAAAATGCTTAGGGTCATAAGAATTAAAGTGCGTATCACTATGGATATACTATATACAGCTTATTACTAGTAAAATGTCTGGATTTTTTCGATTAAAAAATTGAATTTAAAAATGGTATTTTATTTATTTATTTTATTCTTCATTGTACATTGGTTACAATATTACATAATAAAATATTGTCATAAAAATAGTAGTTATACAAGTCAATGTACAGAGGGCGAGATTATCGCTAAAATGCGATATCTTCGAACTAACCCGGTAACTAAAATTAAAATAAAAAAAACATATATATGTATGCATGTGGGTTTTTTATATATATATATATACACCCTTACATATCAAAAGTCATAATAGAAATAAAATACAACATAAAGTAAACAAAAGAAAAGAAAAAGAACATATGCAAGCAACAATGCACTTACGGACACATAATAATAAAAAGTATAAACATATATTGCAGCGTGCACATGCATAGGGAAAGGAAAAAGGATTTAGGCGTCAGATGCTAAATTCAATGAGAGGAAATGATTTTTGACAGCTTGTCTGAAAGAATTAAAGGTTTTATTCATTTTAGTACTTAAGACTAAATGGCTCTCAGGTACAAAAGTGTTCAATGAACAAGAGATAAAATATGAAGCTCACGTCTTTGACGACACACTGTTAGCCATTCAATTGTTTTTTTCTTTTTTCCAGAAGCCGACGGTGGCTCCGTGCTGGCAAAGAAAGCATACGCTTACACACATGCCATTGTTCTGGTAATTCAGTATGTCCTAATGATCGTCAACATGGTGAAATTTGCCGAGGAAGTTAACGAACTGACGGCCAATACTATAACTGTTATGTTCTTCATACATTCGTTCGTCAAATATTTTTATTTTGCAATAATGTGCAAAACTTTTTACAGGTAAGTTTAATACATAGATTTTTTATTTATAATACCTAGTGATGTGAGAAGAGAAAATTCTCCAAAGAAATTTCTCGAGAACGAAAAATTTCTCGAGAATGAGAAATTTCTCTTCTGATGGAAGAGAAATTTCTCTCCATAATTTTTCTTAGTGGTATTATGACCTTTCGCCCAGTACACTTCGCAGCCAACCTGATTGATCCAAAAATTTGTGGGGCTGAATAAGGCCCAAATCAGAGTTATTTAACACTTTTTTCCATGGACGAACCTGCATTTTTTTTAAACTTAAATATGGGCACGTGGGGTGTCAAACATCAAGACTTGTCATCAGAGGCTCGCAGATTGTTGCAGGTTGATTACGATAGATTGGTTCGGTGGTCACATGACTACGGATTAATTATAAATGCGAAAAAAACAAAACTAATGCATATCAGATCTCCAAGTAACGCGACGGATGGTGTGACACCTGGAATTGTCTCTCATGATTATGGGTGCATACATAAAAATGTTGAGCTCCCCATGTCTTGCGATTGTCCGGTCATAAGTATTGTAAATAAATTTGTATATTTAGGTTTAACTATAGATAATAGATTTAAGTGGGACCTACATGTAAATAGTATTTGTAAAAGATTACGATGTATAGGTGGTATGTTTTATAGAATAAAATATTTTGTACCTAGGTCCACACTTATAACTGTATACAAGTCTTTGGCAGAATCGTTGATTAGATATGGTATTAGTAGTTGGGGCAATTGCACTAATACTAATTTGAAAAGAGTAATGTTCGCACAGACATCGATCTTAAGACTTTTAGTAAATGAGCAAATTTGTAACGCGGCGCGAAATGATATTTCTTTGTACTTTAAAAAGTTAAATGTGTTATCTGCTAAAGGCTTGTTCCGGCAGAGAATTGTTCTTGACCAGTTTTCGAAAACCGAGTATAAAGATAAACCGCGTCATTTGCATCACACTAGATTTAAATTTAATGAAGGATATGTAGTGCCAAAATTCAATAATAAGTACGGAAAAAGAACATTGGAGTATAACGTGCCAAAAATACTTAATATGATGCCGGCATCTATTAAGAAATGCAAGAGTAAAAACATTGCAAAAAAATTAGTCAAGGATTGGTTGATAAAGTGTGGATTTATTTATAACTAGTAATTAATTGTTTAATTGTAAGTTGTTTAGATTGATATAATTTTTTTTTTCGTTATGTAGTATATTTTGAACCTGTAAGAGAACACGCCGACAAATCATTTTTGATTTGGCGTGACTCGTAAATTGTATTTGTTTTCTTTTCTATTGTATATTATATTTGTTACCAATAAAAAAAATAAAAAAAAAGTTATTAGCACTTTTTTTATGTAGGTACCTAACATATTTTTTTTTCCATAATAAATTGTAGCCATATTATATTGGTGATAATTTGTCTCAACATTTGTACATTGTTATTGATTGATTGAATTTTTTATAATTATACTGTTAAATAAAAAATAAAAAAAATATTCCGAAAATTCATTACTTCGAGAAATTTATTAAGAAAAATTATTACACAACACTAATAATACCTAGATGGAGCACTCGTTTGTATTTTCATTGCAATAAAGTGAGGCACCATTTTTCGGCACTTTTGACAGATAGGTTGGCAAAAAGAAGTATGGTTGATCGCTAAAAACTTTGAAAAGAACTTCATAAAATGCACAATTGAATCAGTCATTTGAGAAACAACATAAGTCAGGTTTTTAGAGAAAATTATTTTTTTTTTATTTGGGTCCTTTTTCTTGAAACGCTCGTTATTTCATTTAAAAACCGCGTAATTTTGACCTATTTTATACAAATTGAGCTGATTAACTTGGCCAGTCAATAGAAAAACAACACAAGTCACGTGACTTGTGTTGTAACTACACTAAATTTTTTCGTGTCAGTTCACAGCTGAAACTTAACGCCAACCACTAACGTGGGTGAAAATTATGAAAAATAGTGGTTTTTAGTTGTTTAATAAATAATCTGGAATGAAAATGTTGATTTTTATTCCCTGAAATGGTGTTCATTTGAGAAACAACATAAGTCAAAGGTTTTAAATTAACAAACTAATACACAAATAAAGTATTTTGACGTAAAATAAAGGTTTATAATAAAATAATACACTGTAAGTAACATCTTGATTTGAGTAAGATATTAACAATTCATTCAAAATTTTATAACAAACAGTTTTTTGTGATTTCTGAAAAGTTTGTATTGATGACTTATGTTATGTTGTTTCTCAAATGACCGATTCAGTTACGTTTATATCAATGTAAAAATGATATATTTATGTAAAAATGTGAGAAAGAGTCCATAAAATGTAGGAAACACCACACGCTTTCACCAACCGTTCTGTCAAAAATTCATATTTTTTTTGCCTCACTTTTGTTAATGAGTCAGGGTTCTAGGTTTCGCATGGAATTCTGTGGGTTTAATAATATAGTTTCTATGTTCAAACCATTGATGTATTTTATCTTAGATTAGAATCCAGAATCTCTTTTATTTTGTGTTGGCTTTTCTATTTTAAAAATATATATTTGAGTTTATAACAAAACAACCTTATACACCTATCACAGTAAGCTACTAAAAGCCTGTGTCGTTAAAGGAAAGAAAGAAAGAAAAACATATTCACAGTTTTATCAATCATGGGCTTTAAAGAAGAGAAATTACATAGTTCATAGTAGGTCAGATAATGGCTTAATAATGAGTGTCTTTTGTAGTACCTACTATATTATAACCAGATGAATAGTTGTAAACAATTCAGATTGATAATGACCTGATAAGTCGAAAGACATCTCTTTCGTGATCAATAGCTTATTGTAGAAAGAATCACTAGTTTTAAGTTACCTAATTTAAAGAAGAGCATTAGGAGATGGAAAACGTTTTGTCTCTTGAACCCAGGAGCAAGGAAATGTTTCTTGGTAGTGGAATCTTGTAGTGTGGTAGGTTATTTACATTAATGTTTTTTTTTTCAGAACTTGGGCTATCTGGAACTCTCCTAATTCTCATCCCTTGTTTGCTGAATCTGATGCCAGGTATCACGCATCCGCTGTAGCCAAAATAAGAGCATCGCTGAATTTTGTTCTTATTTCCACTGCCATTAGCATAGTCTGTAAGTAACAGTGTTCTATTTTCCATTTGTTTCTATACCAGCAATCCAAACTATAAGTTTCGAGCTATTTAGTACTAACTTTTTGTGACTTATCTTTTAAAAACTGTTTTTGTAAATAAAATAAAAAAAAATAAAAACAAAAACTTCAAAGGGCAGAAATCAGCCTTTTCTCGGGAGCATAGGGCAGAATTCAGCCTTTTCCATTCAGAACATCTCTGCGTCAATCGGGTCACCTTCCCTACAATATTCCCAGCGCTCTGATGTGGTTGTGAATGATGTAATATAATAGAGGGATATCCAGGCCACCGGAATCTTTGCGGATGAAAGTAATGTGCTGTTTTTGGCCAACTATCATGACGGTTGGTGTGGCGCAGAGGTAAGGCTGTTGCCTTAGAGTCACGAGGTGCCGGGTTCGATTCCCAGCCAGGGCAAAATGAAGAATGACCTTTATATAATTGTCTTGGGTCTGAGTGTTACATGTATATGTGTGTCGTCCCGTTAGTGGCCATAATACAAGATTCATAGATTCATATTTTTTTAAAGATATATCTGGGTTTTGTTATAAACCCAAATACAACCTTATACACGTTTCACAGTAAGCTAAAAGCTTGTGTCGTGAAAGGGGAATTTGCCGGCATCTGGGATCGAACCACGGTCCCCTTGTTCACGAGGCCGAGACTCTAACTAGGAACATCGTCTCTTTTGTATCACAAAGACTACAGAACTTACGTGAGTGTACTGAGTATTGTTTGTGATAATATGCTCATACCGCTTAACATCCAAAATTCATCTAGGTCCTTTATTTTTCTATTTTTGAGCTGAGTTGGGGTTCAAAATTTAATAAAAAAAGATCCAAATATCGAATTTTAGGGAAAGATATTCGATTATTAACTGGATAAGAGTATGGTAAATTGCTTAAGTAATTAAATAATTAATCAATAATTTTAAATAACCCGTCTTACCCCAACCCGTGGGGCAGGACGGGATAATTAAGCTTTTTTCAAAGATGAACATATTTATTATTTTTCAATGTCTATTTTTACATTTTATAAGACTATATGGAAAGAAATGTGTTTTTTTGACATTTTAGCTTAAAGGCCCCGTCTTGCCCTACTCACCCTTACATGTATTGTTTTTATAAATGAACTGTTACATATAATATTCATTTTTTCAGCCTGGGTTACCATTACATTCTTTGGAGAATCGACAGCATTAATCATTGAACCAGCGACCAATGACACCATTACTGTAGAAGTGCCCAGATTGCCATTTAAATCCTACTACCCCTTCGACGTCTTTTCAGGAATACCAAGGATTCTCATTTTTATATTCCAGGTATGGATATTATGTCTTTTGAAAATCGGATTTTAAAGAGAATATTGGGTTCACAGCCGGGTATTGCAGAGGAAACCCGGAGGCTCAGAACCAAAGGCGAGAATTTCTCGCTATTCAGTCTCTGCAATGGATCACGTTACCGTAATCTAAATGCTAAAGATGACTTGCAATCCACTGCTCAAGATGCAATAACTTAAAAATCTATTGTTTTGAAAGCCAAGGCCCTACTATTACTGTTCCTCCTTTGAAAGTCAATAACTCAAGATCAAGATAAAGATTGTCATTCATCTGTACTATTAACCATTATTTGTCTTCATGGGCCTTATGGTTCAATTAGCTAAACAAGCATCGTGTAAATTTTTTATTCTCTTCAACTTCTCTGTAAAGAATGTAAATCTTTTTTTTATATTTATTTGAAAGTTGATATTTTTTTAAAATTGAACATATTAAAATTGTCGCTGATAGATCTCACATTTTATGAAAATTTTGACAAAATGAGCTTAGTCAATTCAACTCCAGGAACCTTTGAGAAAATCTTGTCAACAAATTAATGGTTCGGGAGATTTCTTTCAATATTAAATATCGTATTTGTGGTCTAATTATGAACATTGCTTTCGCAGGACACAACTACTCAGATACTTACAGCTTTGATTATCGTTTTTTAACCGATCACAGGTCTATTGGATGATCTTTACTATGATGCAAGGCAACTTGATGGATCAGGTTTTCTGCTCCTGGCTGATCTTTGCCTGCGAACAGTTACAGCATCTGAAGGGCATCATGAAGCCTCTGATGGAACTGTCTGCCACTTTGGATACATACAGACCTGACACAGCTGAACTCTTCAAGATATCTGGAGCCGAAACTGAAAAAAACGGTAAGTTGTTAAATTATATTTGACACAAAGACGCCGTAAACTTGGATTTTATTGTAAAAAAAACTACGTGCTTACAAAGTCGAATGGTTAGCTGCCTGAATAGAACTGTGTAGACTGCACTGTTTCCCAACATTTTTTCTTCATGCCCCACCGTAGTCTTTTCAAAAGTCATATGCCCCACCGGCCTCTTTTTTAATTGAATATTTGATAAGTTTTCAAAACATATATTATAACTGAAATTATTACTGTGCCCCACCTCAATAACGTGATGCCCTACCTCTGAGACGTGAAACAATGGTGTAGAGCATATTATTATTATTTTTGAGAATGACTAAGAGCTATGTGGAGAGGCATCAAGCTAGCTGATCTGATGTAAGGAAGAGAGATTAGCGAATCAAAGACAAAAAAGGAGACTCCAAAAATGGACCCAAAGTAGTTTTGGACGGAAGAATTTAATTTTGCTGTTTTGTTGGCCAACGTCCTTTTCTCCTTCTCTTTGTATCGCTTCTATTAGAAACAAAGGCATTTTTCATTTTTCAAAAAATCCATGAATCAAAAAACTTTTTGACACTCTTTCCGGGAGCACAGGACAGTAATCAGTATCTTATATTCAGAAGGGACTTTGGGCAAATTAAGTTACTTATTAACCGTAACTTTTTCTGATGTCGTTGTCATAGGAACGGTGGTGGTGTGTTTGTGGATTTCTACCACAATCAGTACATATCGTTTTAAGTAACGGTGTTCCATTTTCCATTAGTTTCTATTCGAGTATTCCAAGTTATCAGTTTCCTAAGTTTTTCTAGGTTAAGAAAATGGCTTTGTAAATATATTGTTAGTTTTATATTGTGAATGTATTTGCTTCTCTCGGCTAGAGGGACATCGAACGAGTGTTGTCAAAATATTCCACACGTGAAGGTTATGGTATGTAGTTTGGTGATTTTAGGCCGACCAGCCCCTCAGGCTGCCCACTATGGCGCCTCCGGTGTGGAAAAAAAATGTGTAGTGTAGAATTTGGATAAATGGAAGTCCCCAGACTTCTGCGCTATCCGGGTGGTCGGTGGTTCTCCTTCAATGTAAGTTATGAGTTTCGAGCTATACGAGAACTAACTAACTTTCAATGCTCCTTTAGAAAGCACAAGGCAGAAATCAGCTTCCTTCATTCAGAGTCTTTTCGCCAATCGAGTTGCCTTTTCTTTTTCGTATATTATAAAATAGGGAGTTACGGGCTGTAGAAAACTTGTGGATGAAAGAAAAGTATTATATTTGGCATAATATGATCAATATTGCGATCTCTTCCGATTGCCAGCATTCCCGGCTAATTATATTCAGAATGCTTTTATCCAACGCAGTTGTTCCAACTATGATGCATTCTTCGGGACTCTTGATATTTTGATCATGAGCCCTGGAAGTTTCAGGAGAGGTATATCCAGGTCGTTTATTGAATCTATTCCACCCTGATGATTTTTCTTGCATGATTAATTTTACATAAGCACTTTGTGTTTTTTGAATTTTAGTTACTGTTTTGTTCTTTTTGTCTTTGTGACTGCTGATGGTTTTACACGATATTACTTGCATGACTGATTTTACATACATATTTATTTTTTATTAATGCCGATGTTTTTACCTATGTGATTGATTTAACATACACCCAATTTTCAAAAGTTCTTTTATTCTTCTTGTACCTATTTTTAGAATTTGTAATTTATCAATCTGCCATCAATTTGCCATTTAGATATTATGTACATGTTTTGTTAATGCAATTCTATTTGATGTTTTGTACTAACTGTATTGGTAACGTGTAGAGTCTTGATTGGTTTACGTATTATAAATGTTATATTGTTAATAATATATATTATATTGTGAGATAAACTGTATAAATGAGTCAATACATAAAATATATGGAAGTATCTGGAAATACTTTATTGATTATGAAAGAAAAATCAACAGCTGAACTTTCATTGATTGAATGAATATATATTATTTCTTAGAAAATATCACACATAGTAAGATATCAAAGGTTCTTGATAGTTTCTTAATGATTTCCAAAGAACTAGGTATAATCAAAAGCTTTTAATTATTAATGAAGTATTATTATGATTTTATTCATATCATCATCATGAAATATTCACAGTGTGAACATATTTCATTTTAGTTGAAATAGTTATCGACGGTTCAATACTTATATAGAGTCGATTCCGCTTAATTGGGACACATCGAGACTTGGGCATTTTGTCCCAATTGAGCGGCTGTCCCAACTAAGCGAAATTCACTATTTTTTTAATTCATTCATTTGGTTTGAGCAACTAAGGCCAAAGTGTGTAACAGATTGTACTCCATTTTGGGTAGGTTGTATAGAATCAAATTTTTTGTTCCAAAATCTGTTCTTAAATCATATACAAATCTTTGGCGGAGTCAGTTATAAGATACGGTTTGTCTGCTTGGGGTAAGACGACGCAAACAAACCTGAAGAAAGTTCGAAACAAGCAGAATTCCATAATTAGGTTAATTTCTGACTATATGCCAGGACCAAATAGACATTTTGATGCGTATAAATATTTTGGAGAGTTGAAATTGCTAACTATTAGGGCTATTTTTTGTTATAAATTGGGTATGGAGAATTTTCGGGACAATAAATTTAAAAAGAGATTACCTAATACATATTCATAATACACGGTTCACAAAAAATGAAGGTTTAAAAATACCTAAAACCAACAATAAGTATGGTGATCGCACTCTGGAGTGCTTGGTTCCTAAGTTGTTCAATTCGCTGCCACTCTGCATAAAAAAAGTGTGACAAAATTGGTAAATTAAAATTATTATTTAAGAATTGGCTCAGAAAAAATAGAAATATGTACATATAACTGTAGTGTGAGTGTTAAATGGATTTGTAGGCATTTATAGGAGTATTGTAGTTGTATTTAACATTTTTTTTTAGTTATAAGTTGGATGTGGAGATGAACGGAGCCTGTTGACAAGTCATTTCTTAACGGGCTTCGTTCGTTGGTCATTGAATATATCTTTATATGTGATTTGATAAATGTGAATTGTAATTGTATGTTTAAAATATGAAATAAAGATTATATTATTATTAAATGTATTACATTTTGAAAAAAAAACCAGTAATACACATATATCTAAAATAATTTTGCATATTTGTTTTCAATAATTTTAATTTAAAAACTCTTGAAAACTGTAAATTACATAAAGGTAATATAAATTATCATATTAATTGCAAATAATTATGTAATATAAACTTTTAAGAAAAAAAAATCCTAATTTGAATAATAAATGGGTAGGTAGGTACATACAATTTAATTCAATGCAAAAATGAGAATTCTTTGTACATATTTTTTCTTGAGAATATGTGTAACATAATATGTGCTGTGATCTTAAATTTATTGTTGAAATGCTGTCCCAATAAAACATATAAATTTACTATTGGTTTCTGTTCTTTGAGATTTGTACCAAATAAGCGGCCCAATTAAGTGGTATCCCAATTAAGCGAAATCAACTGTACTTATTACACATACAACAATTCTGTCTACTGCTGAACAAAAGCCTCCCCGTATGTGTCCAGAGCCCTTAGACAAACCGTACTTGGTGATCGACTATAATCGAATTATCGACAATAACCGCAACAATAACGCATAATTACACGGTACATTGTCGAAAAGTTGGCCAGTGGTCGATCGTAAAGTGCGATTTGTCTACGGCTCCAGGCATCTCTGTCCTGAGTTTTCAATAACGAGTCAACAACGATTCTTCTAATATCGTCAGACCATCGTGTTGGAGGTTTTCCTCCACTTCTTTTATATTCACGAGGTCTCCACTCCACTACCCTTTTTGTCCGTCTTTGGTCTTTGAGTCTTGCCCACTTATGACCACTTTTACCTTGCCGCTCTCACGACGACATCCGTAATTATTCCCGATTTTTTTACGTAGGCATCTCAGTGATTCTTATGCGATCAGAGAGTTTTATCTGCAGCATCGCATTTTGCTCGTTTTTCTAAGAATTACTGTCTTTTTTATAAACTTACGTGTCTAAATACATAATTATACATACAATTTACAAGTTTAACAATGACTGATTTTAACAAAACAAAATTACATTAAAATCAAGAAAACCAATATAATGACCAAACAGCAAATAGAGAACCAAATTTTGTATGCTACACGCAATGTGAGTCAATATAAATAAAATATATGTACATATATAAAACATACATACACAGACACACAAATACACATGCAGACATTAAATAATATAAAATGGAAGAAATTAATTCATGAAAATAAAAATAATTAACATAACAATAAATTAGGAATATAAAATAATAATAATTAAATATATATGATATTTAGGTATTTTACTGTAATGCTGTTCATTGTTTTATTTATACAATAAAATTAAATAAACTTTTAACTATAGCTATGGTTTTAATCGCAAGATATGCATCACTTGCAGGGTAGAGAAGAGAGTATTAGGTGTTCCAATTCTTACGAATCAGCTTAAGGCTGGGATTAAAGGCTGTGAGGTTATAGGCAGAACGAAGTCGCTTTTCAGCGATGAGTGCAGTCACCTGCTCTGAAAGGATTGATATGAGAGAAACATCAGAGGGATAGGTGGAATTGGTGAACATTGCCATGGTATAAAGCGCTTAAATCAACCTAAGCCGATTCGCAAGCGTTGGAACATCTTACACTCTTTTCTTTATCCTGCAAGTGATGCATATATTGCGATTAAAACCATACCTATCGTAACATACTAAAAGAGGTGAACGTACCATGGGTAAAGTGCAATTAAACCAGCCTATGCCGATTCGTAAGCATCGGGGCACCATTTCTGTTTCAAACAAAAGGGAGTTTTGTACAGTCTGTTGGTTGTGCGGATGGGGTCTGTTGGGTAATATTCTGAATATTTCAAGTTATTTTTTAATGAGATTTTTTACAGGTGCGTGTTATACAGTATTTTGATAACTACTATTTTAATATGAAGATAATTACATGCTTATTATACAGTTACAAGTTTATCAGTAGGTACAATATGAACTTTGTTATGTATGTTAGTAAGGCCCAGTATTTCAATACACTGTTTGGGAAACACTTATTCTGAGCTAGTCCTTTCAAAGAAAAAAAAAACTTAATCTACTTTTTTATGGTAAAATAATAATGACAATAATTTGACATTTTCTTCATCCTACAATTTTTACTTCTCCTACAAAATTTTACCAGTGACCTTCAGTGCCATGTTATAGCATTTAAAACAGGATGATGTAAGAGCCAGACAGGTGACCCTTAGTGCCATGTTATAGCATTTAAAACAGGATGATGTAAGAGCCAGACAGGTGACCCTCAGTGCCATGTTATAGCATTTAAAACAGGATGATGTAAGATCCAGACAGGTGACCTTCAGTGCCATGTTATAGCATTTAAAAAAGGATGATGTAAGAGCCAGACAGGTGACCCTTAGTGCCATGTTATAGCATTTAAAACAGGATGATGTAAGAACCAGACAGGTGACCTTCAGTGCCATGTTATAGCATTTTAAACAGCATGATGTAAGAGCCAGACAGGTGACCCTTAATGCCATGTTATAGCATTTAAAACAGGATCTGTAAGAGCCAGACAGGTGACCCTCAGTGCCATGTTATAGCATTTAAAACAGGATGATGTAAGAGCCAGACAGGTGACCCTTAGTGCCATGTTATAGCATTTAAAACAGGATCTGTAAGAGCCAGACAGGTGACCCTCAGTGCCATGTTATAGCATTTAAAACAGGATCTGTAAGAGCCAGACAGGTGACCTTCAGTGCCATGTTATAGCATTTAAAACAGGATGATGTAAGAACCAGACAGGTGACCTTCAGTGCCATGTTATAGCATTTAAAACAGGATGATGTAAGAGCCAGACAGGTGACCCTTAATGCCATGTTATAGCATTTAAAACAGGATCTGTAAGAGCCAGACAGGTGACCCTCAGTGCCATGTTATAGCATTTAAAACAGGATGATGTAAGAGCCAGACAGGTGACCCTTAGTGCCATGTTATAGCATTTAAAACAGGATCTGTAAGAGCCAGACAGGTGACCCTCAGTGCCATGTTATAGCATTTAAAACAGGATCTGTAAGAGCCAGACAGGTGACCTTCAGTGCCATGTTATAGCATTTAAAACAGGATGATGTAAGAGCCAGACAGGTAACCTTCAGTGCCATGTTATAGCATTTAAAGCTGTGTATTTTTATTATCATTACCAAAATTAAATCAATCGATTCTAATTGATAACAAAAATTAGATGCAATTGTTAAAAAGAGAGAATGATTTGCTAAATAAAGGTTGGTGATGAATGTTTGTGGTTGACAAAGGACGAAAGTGGAATAAATACTGCGCAGATGCGATTGCTGAGTAGAATGGTTGGTAAAATTGTGCGTGATAGAAAGAAGAATATGAATATAAGAAGAATAAGATAAGAAGTTTGACTGACATAAATAACAAACTAGAACAGAGGCAACTAAGATGGTATGGGCACATAAGGCAGAGAACATCGGAACACACTGTTAACAAAGCTACGTCAATCAATCTCCCTCGACATCCACCAAGAAGGAGACCAAAGAATACCTGGATGACACAATGTGATAGAATCCTGCGGAGAAATGGCCTGGATGAAGATGATATAAGTAACAGAAGAATGTATAACCTCAGAACGAGAAGAGCCGACCCCAACAGCCTTCAGCGGCAATAAGTTGGGACAGTGCCAGGAAGAAGAAGAAGAAGAATGAGCGAATGTAAGAGAAAAGTTGAAAATAGAATGCGTGTAAACATGTCATTTGTATATATGGAATATGGATGAAAACACAATTGGTTTCAGTTTTACTTAATATTCAATTGAATATTGACTTGGTTTTGACTTATAAAATCATTGTCAAAGACATACTTAGAGTTTCACAAAACAAATGTCGACTCAATAAATACAATAAATTACAATGTTTTGGATATGTGGAATAAACGGGTGATGAAAGTATGACATAGAGGATATTATACTTATCTGAAAGAGCGGATGGAATATAGAAGAATCGAAAGAAGTATTTAAGGATAGATCTATATGACGTTTCGTTCTCTCTGCCTGCCCCACTTGAGATACGGTGTAAAGGTATACTATTAAATTATAAAGTAAGTTTTAAATGAAAAAATATAGATGCTTGGGTTTATAGACAAGAATCATTCTCTTTGTCCCTTACATTTTATAATTCTGAAGTTTATTCGAGTGAAAATAATATTGATTTTTTTGGATATAAAAGCAAATGAAGTCAAATTAAGGGTTAATTATTCTTATAATGAAACACATTATGTAGTTATTGTAGTTATTAAAAAAAATACTTGTTCTTTTCTGTTTGTCACATACTTAACTTGTAATGAAGCTTCACTTTACTTTTGCCTGACGATGAGAGCGGAAGCACTTGAAGCCGGCTCGCAAAAATAAATAAAGTCAATAGTGGAATAACTATATTATATAGTGTTTCATTTCAAAAGTATTAATATGAACTAGGTACCACCAAGAATCGTCGGTCGATAAATTAAACTTTAATTAAGGGTTAGTCCAGGATAAGGTTCAATCTAAAAGTATATTGAAAAACTGGGCTAGTATACCTACTTATTTCATAAAGTTCAAGGTTTTAATATTAATAAGTTTGAAAATAAGGCTTTGAATAATTTATTCTGATGCTTTCATCATCCACATCATATCCGCTAAGTACTTTTATGTAATACGTATTAATTAGATATTAATAACATAACATATGTGTACTTGAGTCGCTTCAGCGTGCGAGGGGCTTCTATTATCTGGCCATAAGGCATGCTAAGACCTGGAAGGAGTGGATCACAGAAACTGGAAACGCCGATCCTTGGTCTGTGACGCGCACAGCTGTCAAGACCAAAAGGTCCGCCGATCATTACCTTATATACTAGCTACTCTGAATGCTTACAAGAGACAGGTATTCAAAAAACTTACTTCCACACTTCTAAATGAATCAGCAGGTACGCAGTAATGTGCCTTTTTTTCCTTTCCCCTTGATTTTTTTTATTTTTATTATTATTGATTTGTGTTTTTGTGCTAGTGTGACGATTGAGTGAGCGAGCGAGACTGTGTCTATGTAGACATGTTGAGATGACCGGAATTTTAGGTACCTATGTTTTTTTTAAATTAATTGTGGCGCATGGTATTGGGTGATAGTTGATCTCTGAAAGATTAACCTTTCTTCGAACTTTAAATATGTAGTTATTGTCTGTTTTGTGCTTTTAACATTTATAAAATAAAATAAAAATAAATAAAACCATAAGGTCCAAAAAAGTCCTCACTAATGGTATGATAATTAAAAAACCTCTGGAAAAGTTGTCCAGTGGATATGTTGCAGCTTTTCAAGCGTCGTATGAAAGAGGGAGTTTTTCTAAAAAAAGTATGGAAGAAAGGTTTGCTCAGAGTGATACCCTAATGTCTACGGCAATGACAGACCGCTGTCGGACCTCAAGACGTACAGACCGATTACCCTGCTGCCTTGCCGAAGGAATGTAATCGGTCAGGCTTGGGTCGGCCCTGACGCATGGAAGTCCAAAACAGTTTAGTTTCAGCCGGAGTCTTTCTACTAAGCATGCCATTGAAGCTTGTCTGGAATGATGAAAAAAAAGAAAATAATAATATAAAAATAAATAATAAAGAAAAGGTGTGAGGAAGCGCGGACGTCCGAGAACCACGTGGCTTGATCACGTGGATCAAATTCTCAAGGACGGCCGCGTGTTGAGTAAGAGGAATTGACGTGCGTGTATGAGAAACTGTATGAATGTGGAGGAAGCGAAGGAAGTGTGTAAAGATAGATCTGTGTGGCGTTTCGTTCTCTCTGCCTACCCCACTTGGGATACGGCGTGAGGGTATAGTATAGTATAGTATAGTATAGTAAGAAAATAATATGCTGGGTGTCTTCATGGACATAGCTGGGGCGTTTGATAATGCGTGGTGGCCACTTATCCTGGCCATTTGACGTAGAATATCTATTTATGGTTATATTTTAAGGTGTACCTAGGATTTTTTCTAGGAAGACAGGGGTCAGTAGCTTACCGAAAGTTATTAATCTCATCTCGATTTTATTTTCTCGATGAAACAATTTTGTGAAATTTATATGAAATATTAAAAATAATGCTACTCAAACACGCCAACTTCATGTTAGGGCTTTTAATTCTTACTTTACTTACCGTGGTTAGATGGAAGAAATTACTTTATAGTGATAATTTCGCCACTGCACATCGTCCTAGTTTTTAAAAAATTGTATTATTTTGTTAACACTGTAATGTAATGATGATGTGCAAAAAGAATAAATAAATAAATAAATAAAACTTTATAAAAGTGATATAAACATCTGGTAATAAAATCGTTTCTGTGATCTGTTGCTAAGCAGCATTTTTTTTAAATTTATTTATTTCAAAACAGTAAACACAAACAAACAAAATCATCAACATTATGGAATATATTGTTCCACTAGACTAAAGTCTATTCTGGGGTAATACCAAATAAAAAAAATTACATGTACACTTGAATACAATAAATCAAAACAATTTAAAAAATAAAATAATTGTACCTACATTATTTATTTATTTATTTATTTTATTCTTCTTGCACATCATCATTCATATAACAAATAAAATAGGGCAATATACACAGGAAAAAATGTGATGATGTGCAGTGGCGAGATTATCACTATATAGTGATTTCTTCCATCTAACCATTATATGTGCGCCAAAAATAATAATAAATCATCATTACGTGCATCAAGTCATTTAGTACGTGCAAGTTGGATTAACGTAAGATTATTTTAATCTGTAGCTTTCTGAATTATGTAAAGTACCCAACTTTTTATAAACTAAAACATTTTGTCTTGGTTCTTGGCTCACAGTTTCTTAATTGTATCCAGTGTCTTTTTGAGTGCTTTCTGAGTTGCCAGCTAAAATTGACAAAAATTGATAATACAAGTATGTCTTGCGGTTCTGAAATATTACAATGTAATTTTTGATCTTTTTCCATTAGATGATGATGCCATTAAGAACAGCGATGCTCTAGACATGGACTTCAGAGGTGTCTATAGCAGTCGCCAGGACTTTGGCATGAATTATCGCGGCGGATCTCAGCTCCAGACATTCGGAGGAAATAACAGCAATCCTAATGGTCTCACAAAGAAGCAAGAGATGCTGGTTAGATCAGCCATAAAATACTGGGTGGAGAGGCACAAACATATTGTTAGGTGAGTTGACATAATAATGATAGTAAACTCTCTTCATCTGTAAATTCAACACATTTTAAACTATTAAGGGTCGAAATTATAAAAGTCCATTAGCTCAAGTTATTTTAATATGGTCCAAAATTTGATATAACTACTCGTTTTTCAGCATTAAATACATCTGTTGATATTATCTCAGTAAAATGTTACCATCGGCTTTAACTGGCCGACCGACCAGGGGTTAGTTTTGACGACTAGCATTGCTGTCTCACTATTTGCCTGAAGAGAGAAAGAAATAACAATAGATGAATCTACGCACGTGTTTTGTTAGGATATATTCTCATAGCATCGCTGTCATTTACTCATTTGTTTTGTGTAAATTATGAGATTGTCGGGTGAATTTTTTATGAATGGGGAGCAGGTAGATAAAAGGGACAGGCAAGATCTTATGTGACCACTGGTTGAAAACAATGGGTACAGTAGGCAAAAATATTTCTTTTTAACAAACTGTCAAAATAGTTTTATAATACAGTATCTAGTAGAACGTACGAACAGGGGGCCTATTCTCCAATCTCGATTGATGGATGTCACAAGCGAGATTTTATTACTTAAGACTGATTTCTCAAAAACCCTATTCTTGAAAGTCGTAGACGACAAATGTCACACGACATCATGCGAGAATATGTCGAGTAGTGTTTTACCACTCGAGATGAATGTCACACCAATCGTTTTGCAAACGGTATAAAATAAAATAAAGTGATGCCGCATTTATAAAGTATTTTAGTTTAAGTAAAAATATTACGAGTTCGTCGGTAGCCTGGAGGTAGAGTCTCGGCCTTGTGAACAAGGGGTCCGGGGTTCGATCCCGGGTGCCGGCAAACTCCCCTTTCACGACACAAGCTTTTAGCTTACTGTGAAAGGTGTATAAGGTTGTATTTGGGTTTATAACAAAACCCAGATATATCTCAAAAAAAAAATATAACGAAAAATTTGATATTGATTGTGACTTCTCATATAAATGCGCCATCTTTGTGCGTCACGTGCCTCCCCTCACGAAAGCGCCATCAGCGCCATCTTGTGAAAAAGAGTATAAATACCTAAATGTCATTTTTCGATGACCACATACAAAAACATACGAAAAGTGCGACGTTGCCAGTAGCTTCTCGAATGTCGACCGTTTATATCTCGAATGGCGTCAAGAATAGGGTCGTAGGCTACCATTCGACTTTTCGTGCGAGTTTTTCAATCGACATATCTCACAGGTGACATTTATCAATCGAGATTGGAGAATAGGGCCCCAGATCGCCATCCGTTCGTAAAGTGTCGACATACTTACGAATATTGGAATCCTCGTTTATAATTTCGGCCCTAAGCCGTTAAACTTTTTACCCTAAGATCATTTTATTTCTATTTTTTTTTCTAGATTGGTCTCCTCTGTTGGTGACGCATATGGTGTGGCTCTTCTATTTCACATGTTGTTCGCGACAATCTCTTTGACTCTACTGGCGTACCAGGCGACCAAGGTAACAAAAAACAGGCAAATCTGATTTTCTGGATACTTTTTTTTTTTTTTATTTATTCAATAATAAAACAACAGTACAAAAATATTATATAGTAGACAAATATTATATTACAGTGCAATGGTATTTTTTTTGCAATTTCCTCAGTCAGTAGTTGAGCCACTGGTATGAGAGGAAACATTTTTTTTAACATATAGGAAATTTTGGTCAAATTACAGGTGTCTATTGTCAGTGTTGAGTTTTAATGTCCTTGCGTATCTTTTAATTCTTCTTTTGAAAATGTTAAGACTCCTAGCATCCTTCAAACATGCAGGTAGACTGTTGAATAATTTGATGGATGTATGGAGGAATCCATTACGCCTTCTATTTGTTCCCGGGAGGGTGGTTCGTGGGTGGTTCTGTCTCGTGTTGTGGGTGTGTATTTCAGTGTTTGTGGTTAGTTTCAGGTCTGATTGTCTGATGTCTGATTGTCTTTTGAAAATATGGGCATTTGACAGAGACAGAGTGATGTATGAGGCTATTAGGAGAATGAGCGGAAACGAGAGGAGTGTTGTGAATTTATTGATTAAGTCGACGTTGATTTTGTAAAACTCCATTATATCAATAGTGTTGTGAATACTTGTAGAATGCGAGTAAATAAATTTACGATAGTTTGGACGTGTGGAGCGAAGCGCAATGAAATGATGACGAAGAGGGTGTATGTATTTATCTGAAAGAAGAAGTGTGAAATAGCGTGGACGTCCGAAAACAACGTGGCTTGTCCACGTGAATCTAATTATCAAGAATGGCCGCGTGATGAGAAAGATAAATCGAAGTGCATGTATGAGAAATTGGATGAATGTGGAAATAGTGAAAAAAGTATCTAAGGACAGATCAATATGCCATTTCGTTCTCTCTGTCTACCCCACATGGAACACGGCGTAAGGATATAGTAGTAAAAATAAAGTAAAAATAGACCCAGCAACACTACAAGATTACTGTATTTTGGATCTATTGTCTGAAGCTCTCAGCAAGTCGGAGTGTCTTCAGCTTCGCTCTAAAATTCTCTTTATTTGCAATATCTTGGAGACAGTCTGTTTCAACATCTGGAACTTGCAACACATTGTATAATAATTTTGACGGCCGGTGTGGCGCAGAGGTAACGCTCTTGTCTTGGAGTCACGAGGTCCCGGGTTCGATTCCCGGCCAGGGCAAAATGAAGAATGACATTTTTCGAATTGTCCTGGGTCTGGGTGGTACATGTATATGTGTGTCGTCGAGTTAGTACTCATAATCAAGATTCATGTCTTAATTTGGGACTAGCTCGATCTGTGTGAATTGTCAATACATGTTATGTTATCAATATGACATTAATAAATTGGCCGAAATCATCAAGAACTAGTGTTTTTCATAAAGTTATTTATATAACCAATATAATTCTTCACTGGCACCCTTGAGACGGTCTAGGGACTGTTAAACGGCGTCAAAAAATAAATAAAAGCTTACAAAATCATCATCATCATTCAACTTGAAGAAATCTAGCCAAAAGATTTCTAGCTACGTGGCTAAGTTGAAACGATAAATTATATTGTTGGGGATTGTCTAACAGTCTCCATAGTTAATTTGATGGGAAAGTTAGGTACTAAAATAATGTCTATTGTTTCGTATGGGGAAATAAATAATTTTGTACCAAATAAAATGTTTGACTAATCTATTCACTTTTCAGATAAATGGAATGAACGTTTATGCCATGACTGTTCTGGGATATCTTATTTATACACTAGGACAAGTATTCCATTTCTGTGTATATGGCAACCAGCTCATAGAGGAGGTAAGTACTTTTAAAGACTCCATCTAATATAGTTTATAGTTTTCCAATTGTCCCTAGGCCCATGTTATGCAGGCACTTGGACTCGTCATATAAACATTCACAAAATTTATTACAATTTCAAACACAATCAATGAAAGAACAATCAAAGTAAAAACAAAACATCAAATTACATTATTTTTGCAGTCACGGATGTAAAGAGTCCGGATCCACAACGTCAAATGTTAAAATAAATAATTCAAATTATAAAAATAATAACTTATGAAATACTATTCATCCATCATTTCTTCAATGGAATAAAACGATTTATCAACCAGATACGATTTCACCCTTCTCCGGAAGATCAATACATCATCGCACTTGATTGTATCTGGAAGCTTGTTGTATAGTCTTACACTTAGACACAAAAAGCTACGTTCCAACTTAGATAGCCTGTGTTCTATTGGTCTGATTTTATGTTTTAATCGCGTATTATAATTATGAAAATTTTCATTAAGTGGTGTGTTATCTAAATGTTTCTTTGCATAACATATACATTCATAATAACGGTGGTATAAAGCACAAAAGACTCATGCCCACTTT
Organism: Athripsodes cinereus; assembly: GCA_947579605.1. Lineage (NCBI taxonomy): Eukaryota > Metazoa > Arthropoda > Insecta > Trichoptera > Leptoceridae > Athripsodes > Athripsodes cinereus. The sequence continues at coordinate 18,114,561 of OX388327.1, forward strand.
TTAGGCAAAATGAGTTAATACATGTACACGATCGGTTGCAACGCCATCTATGTATGTCCTGACTAAATATTACCAACAATCTCAATATCTCCAAGTGTTCATCAATAAATCACCTAGGTACTACCCGTTTCTGAATTTCATCCTGAACACGCCTGGATCCACCAATAGCATCCACATCCCAAAATGTCTTGGTCCATTATTTGTCCCTAGTGAATTCGTCGGTAGCCTGGAGGTAGAGTCTCGGCCTTGTAAACAAGGGGTCCGTGGTTCGATACCAGGTGCCGGTAAACTCCCTTTCACGGCACAAGTTTTTAGTAGCTTACTGTGAAAGGTGTATAAGGTCGTATTTGGGTTTATAACAAAACCCGGATATGTCTTTAAAAAAAATTAAGTCTGGGGTCTGTTACTTTTAGATATTTCTTACAGAAATTATGGTTCATAATTACATTTTATCTTTTTCTCTGGTTTCAATCCAATGGATTGGTTTGCAGCACAGTTTTCATTCTTTTCTTCCATTACCCTCTATCCTGTGAGACCCTTTTCAATTCTTCATATGATCTCCACCTCGTATCCTTGCGATCTCTACCCCGAAGTTTGCTATTTTTATGATTATGTCAAATTCAAAGCGTGACTGACAGATTGAATTTATGTTGGTGGACTGTATGAACACGTCTCACGATTAATGGACGTTCAATGGTTTTTGTTTTTTGGATGTCCCTTGGGGAGGGAAGCGTGTCTACGAAGACTCCGGCACCAGCGACCCTCGGGTTCACCGGCATGAATACCAAAAGAAGTTTCCGGACACCTCAACTCGGCTCTCTGCTCATTTTTATTTTCTCTTTGTTTTCTTAAATTTTTATTTGTTGTTTTTATTTCTATTTTATTTTGAATATTGATTTGTTTTTCTAGGTTAGGGAATGCCTTTGTAAATGTATTGTTAATTTTATATTGTGAATGTATTTGTTTCTCTCGGCTAGAGGGACATCGAAGGAGTGTATTCAAAAGATTCCACACATGGAGGTTTTTGGCCGGCCAGCCCCTCAGGCTGCCCACTATGGCGCCTCCGGTATGGACACAATTTGTGTAGTGTAGATTTCGGATAAATGGAAGTCCCCAGACTTCTGCGCTATCCGGGTGGTCGGTGGGTCTCCTTCAATGTAGGTTTTTATTTTTTATGCAAGAAAAATTGTACGGCCTTTATGTCATCTCATGTGAACATAACTTTACTTCTATGTCATCTCATGTGAACATAACTTTACTTCTACTTTTTCTTTTATTCAGCTTATCTTTGTCTACATGAAAACCTCCTCCATTGCATTCCATGTTCTGAGATCTTGAGCTGTTTACATTACAAGTTCATACCATCATTTTCACCCAAATCGTTTCTCCATCTCAATGATGACCGTCTCACAGTGAGTGGCTCAGAGCCAAAGGTGCCTATCCAACAGTCGCAAAAATTTGTAGTTGGGGATATATTTCTTGAGTTATCTGTATTATTTACTTATTTCACAGATGCCTTATGTCTGCTGTGATTCAATCATATTATATTGTAAGCATTAATGACAATACGCATCTCTGAAATAAGTAAATAACAGTGATAAATCAAGAAATATATGCCCAACTACAATTTTTTGCGACTGTTGGATAGGCACCTTTGGCTATGAGCCACTCTTCATGTAGGTATATTTTCCCGGACTCCATTCCAGAAATCTTCTACTATTTGAAACAAATTCAGTAAATTGTGAGATTTCTCGATTTCGATCATCAAATCAATTTAGGAAATAATTTAGAAGCAGGACCACTCTTGACACAATCTAAATACGATCTTAATCTTGTCATGAAATGGGAAGTGTCTATAGTCAAAAAAAAATAGTTCATATCAATCTCGCGGTAGCGCGAAATTTTTTACTATAGTCCCTTCGCGCGTCGAACGATTAAGATCCAGACAAAATTAAGATCGTTTTTAGATTGTGTCAAGAGAAACCCTGCAGATCTATCTAAGGTTAAAAAAAAAACAAGAAAAAAGGTGTACATAGATAATAATTTATTTTTAATATAAATCTCAAATGTTTTTCTTAAATACGTATTGTTTTACATTTTTTTATTGAACATTCACAGATTATTAAAAAAATATTACGTAAACTGAAATAAAGAATAAATAAATAAATAAACTGTCATAATATAACTGTCGCCTTCACATTCTCGGAAATAAATTCAATTATTTTTATGCAAACCTCAGAAGCGACCATCTTTTTGGGGTCTCAATTTTCAGATCTCGAATGGCACCTGAACAATTAAGTTCAATACTTTATCGGCTGCTAGTTCTACCAGTCAGCAACAAATGTTTAGAATATTCACTAATTTTATTACTTCCTTTATCAATTCTTCCGATTAGATTTTACACAATGTTGCATTTTGTAAACATGGTTCTCCAATCGAGGTTTCTGATTGGTTTGTCATCTGCACCCAAATCCGGTTAAACAATAAAAAAAAATAGTTTAGGAAATTCACTAATTTTATTACTTCCTTTATCACTTCTTCCTATTAGATTTTACACAATGTTGCATTTTGTAGACATGGTTCTCCAATCGAGGTTTCTGATTGGTTTTGTCATCTGTACCCAAATCCGGTTAACAATAAAAAAATTTTAGTAAATATTCTAAAATTAATTGATTTATTGAGTTATCGGACTGGACAGTCGGTATTATACGGACGATTCACACAGATCGAACTAGTACGAAATTAAGTTGAGCTCTGACTCTCTTACGCTCAATGAAGATATCCTGGATATTATGCTGGAAGAGATCAATAGAGCCATCAACAAGTCTCGCTTCCATGACAGGGCTTTGATGTTGTAGAATCCTTCATCTGGAATCGACTTCCGATGACCTTGTTGAAATAATCTTATTTCCCGAGTCCAAGGACTCGTTTTTATCTGTTAAGGTGACAATTTTGATAATTTGATAATTTTATTGATAACAATAAACAATACAGATATAACAATACATGGACTATTTTATAAAAACTTAAATCTAAACATCCTCCTTATAGAGACAAGTCTCGTGTAAAGGAGGCAATTTCTTTATTCCTTCATCTCTCTCCAGTCCACCAGTACCACTAAGCCAGTATTGGCCGACCCTACCAATCTCAATTTCAGAGATTTGCCACTCATCCTGAATTTCTTAATTTTTTGTTGGCACAGAGAAGACGGCTTGCATGTTTATTACATGCAGCTGGTCTGCTGGTCACCCCACTTGTGGGATATGCCGTGATGGTGTAGTAGTTGTAGTAAATCATACAAGGGGTCGGTGCGTTTGAATATTTCAACACTCATGTCACATTCGATAAGCTTCGGGGATATGTCATAATGTATGTAGTAAAATATTGTATTGCTTATAATTTATTTTCAGAGTTCTTCAGTGATGGAGGCAGCCTACTCATGCCACTGGTACAACGGTTCAGAAGAGGCCAAGACCTTTGTTCAGATCGTCTGTCAGCAATGCCAAAAGGCTATGAGTATTTCTGGAGCCAAGTTTTTCACAGTGTCACTGGATTTGTTTGCATCCGTAAGTAGTTTTGCTTCCTATTTTATTTAAATTTTAAACAAATATTGCATATTAATCAAGCAATAAAATTTGATTACTTGGTTTTTTACGTACTTTATTAAAGTGACTCGAGTTTCTACATGGATGTTATGTCGTTTTTAAAATGAACCTTACAATGAACATACACTAATATACAGTTGCTTATAAATAAGAATTTACAATTATTGCATATCTATCAATATTTATATCCTCATGCCGAACCCCAAGTGGGGTAGGCGGACAGGATGAAATGCCATAAAGGTCTTTGAACTTCTTTCACTTCCCCCCATTCATACAGTTTCTCATATTTATCGTCCCTCTTCTGACTAACTGTCGTATCTGACATTTTTGGCGAAATCGAATTATGATCACCAATGTGTACTTATATGTGCTCTGTGAATTTGATCCACGTGGCACTTCCATGCTTTCCAACGTCCCCTCTTTCAGATTGATACAAACTCTTCGTCATAGGTACATTCGCTCCGCATGTCCAAACATTGTAGGTAGGTATAACTCGTAAGAATTTTAGATTTTCGCCTCAAACTTACTTCTGATGGTTACCTAGAATAACCCTTGTAGCGCCTTGGCCTCCGTAACAATGGATCTTCTGAGCTTCTACATCGTTTCAAATTGAATTGTCAGCCATAATAATAAAATAAAAATGAATATTCAAAAGTTTGCCGCCTAAAGTTAGTCACTACGTATGACGCTGAGAATTTTTGAGATTTTCGAGTTTCCTGTAAAATACATGTGTTCAAAAACTACTCTTCAAATTCAGAAAAAAGGTGAAAGACTTATTTATATTGAAAGTAAACCAAATTTAGGAAACATTGAAGACTCCCATTTACGCCCTGATATTTCAAAAGTCGGAGGACTTATATTTTTTTACACTTGCTTAAGTAAAAAAATGTCTTCACTGGCGGGCCACAATGGGCTTGGCTCGAGGGGTTGGCCAGCCAAAACCGTCTCGTAGGAATCTTTTTGACTATATCTACATCTTCGATGCTCTTTTTATTCACGAATATAAATCAAGTAAAAGATGCTATAAATCCTAAATTCAGCAATAACGTTTGCTGGGTGGGTATTATGAAGGTCTTAACTTTTGTTGTCAGAAGACAGCTTGCATGCAGCTGGTCTACTGGCTAACCCACTTGTGGTATATGCTGTGATGTTATAAAATTTATATGTAAAAATGCTTGTTTACTATGTACAATATATTATGAACAAATAAATAACATACTTGTTTTTATTTTCTAGGTATTGGGAGCCATGGTGACTTATTTCATGGTGCTGGTACAGCTTTCTTAAGCTGCCGAGTCCCATCAACAAACCAACCAATCACAGATATCTAGAAATAATTTACTACCTTATATAAAGTGTACCTGGGAATCATATCACAATACTCAATTATCTATACATTATTTTTAAAACAAAACATTTGTTTGAATTGTTTGCATGAACGAGCCTACAGAAGGGTGGTAAAATAGTATTGCTAATATTAAACTTTTACAATTAAACATTACATTTTGATGCAAATAAGGGTAAGATTTTTGTTAGCTTGTGTATAATATTTATTGGAAAAATGTCAGGAGTTAAGGGTGTTATTAATAATAATATGACAATTTATATACCGTCGTATTGTGATCATGGGCCGTAGACAAACCGTACTTAGCGATCGTCTACTGGCGAACTTTTCGACAATCCACCTACACGTACCGTATAAAAATGCGTTATTGTTGCAATTGTTGACGAAAATTCGTTTGTAGTCGATCGCCAAGTGCGTGTTTGTCTAGGGGATCACTTCAAGGGCGCTTTATGAAATTTAATCTAGGATTGATATCCACGTCCATTTTCAAAATAAGATAGTCTCTCAATTGAAATATTGTCTTCAGTAAGAATAATATTGCAACCAAATTAACAATTATAATAACAAAATAATAAAAATGTAAGTTCTGTAGGTAGGCATTCAGCCTGTAAAAATATAAGTATTAATATAAAAGGCGTGTCATGTGTGAAGAAACAAGTCTTCAGGCCTTTTCTGAAACCCTCACAGTCAGTGGCCTGTCTAAGACCTAGGATGCACACTATTCCAGTTATTGTTCACTAAATCCATTGGATTTTCCATCACTAAAAATATCAACCTGTCTCCATGTTTTCTGGAGGTACAATGAAACATAATAGTAGCACATTGCATTACCCAAAGATCTCTGATTGTCAAATGCTCTTGATAGCCATTTTATGTATTTTTTTTCCTTATTTTATTTATGTGATGTGTATCGCAAACAAACAATACAATGTCATTCACAATTTGGTCAAATATTTGCTAAATTTGTTTTGATACTAAAGAGAATGATTGCTTAAGAGAATAATATGTGAGTCTCAATAGAAAGGAATAAACATAATACGATTATGAAAGATCGAGAAAAATAATAATTCTTTAAGATTTATTAATTCTGCTATGTGACCATTATTTTTTTTGAACATTTCTCTGGTCCAAATTTCACAAAAGATTCTGAACAATTGATGAATAATCATTTTCTGATCAATTGATGTCGATGGAATTGACGTTTCATCAATCTTTTGTTCCTCAATTGATTGACAAGTGATTTCATTTGATGACGATAGTGAATTTTCAAGTGCTTTGATTTATAATATCATGTCTACATAGAAATTGAACGCTTTTACGAAAAATTATTATGAGATTTCGCTTCTGCTGTCTTAAACATGTTTTTCGATTAATTTGTGTGCAATTTTAATACTTTAGACATTAATTTAAACATCCATAGATAAAACTGCATGTAACATTGAAATTGTTAATAAAATGAAATTGTTAATAAAATAAATGTTTAGAGCTCTCAATTGTTATAAATTTAGTGAGTAAGTCAAGTTTTACAGTTTCTACAAAAACATATTAACGTATTAATTTTGTTTAGTGAAAATAACTGATGGACGGTAGTGAACTCTTTTTATTATTTTATGGATGCCTACTAACTTGAATTGTCTATAAATAGTGCCCATCCATTTATTTATACATGGTTGTTTTTATTGATGATATTTGGTTGCATTTTTGTTGTTGTTATTATTTTGGTTATATATATTTGAATTACTTAACACCAATTTGTGAATTTGTATGTTTATATATGTATATATATATTGTAAATGGCTATATGAGCCGTAAATTGAATAAATAAATAAATAAATAAATAAATAAATATTAGTGGCCTTTACAATGTGATAATTTTTCACGATATGATAAATAGAAACGAGTTTTCTTGCTATATTTTAAAATTATCACTATTAATTTAAATTTTGCAACCGGTTTCGACACGTTAGTGTCATTGACGAGCACTTTGAAAACTTAGTGAAAATATTTTTATTTCCTAATATGAAATTTATGTATGATTATGGAGTGGTAGGGTGGAGGTGAATGAATTTGAATGATTGGTCGATGATTGAGGGTGGGTGGAAAAATGAAAGAAGAACATTGTTAATAAGGGTGATTTTTGTGGAGCTATTATTTTGTTCACTATGTAGTGTCCTATGACACTAACATGTCGAAACCGGTCGCAAAATAAAAATTAATAGTTATAATTTAAAAACATATGTACCTAGTAAGAAAACTCGTTACAATGAATTATTTTTTATAATTATAATTTTTCAAGATATTATCATATTGTTTTAAGGATATAAAAAAAATAATCATGCTTATATTATAAGTAAAAATACATATTTAACTTGATTTTATATGCCTATAAATCAATTTTATTTTTATGAAATACTTGTTATTAAGAAGCGTTAAGATGTAAGATTATATTCAATTGTATATTTATTTACATGATGTATTATAAATGAAGTTATTTGTTTTATTTTTAAGAAGTTTTATTATTTTTGGACAATAGAATATCAGATATTTTAGGACAATAATAATACAAATGCTTATTTAATTTTATAAATTATTTAATAAATCCATATTATTGCTGTATTTTAATTTAAATATTATTATTAACGAATTATAATAAAAATTACGAATAAACAGATAACCAAAATTATTAATTAGAATATTCTACAATTTTCAGGACACTATGTTTTTATACAAGAAAATTGATATTATTTTTGAAATAAACAATTAATTACTTATATATTTTAAGTTTTCTTTTTCAAAAATATTATTAGACAAACTTGTTGACAAAAAAGGGGGGGGGAGGGAGATATTTTTTTTTATTTATAGATTATTAAAAATTACTGTTTTTTTCTTATTTTTTATAAATATGATTTCTTTAATATGATTTTTTTGCATTTATATGCCCCCCATTTAAAATAAATTTATTATTATTAGGTATCCATTAAATTTAAAGTATTAAATTTATTATATTTACTGCATATGAATTCAGAATCAATATTTTTTTCAATTTTTCACGTTTACGGACGTGACGGACAAATACGGACAGATTAAATATAATTTATTCGGTAAAGTTATATTATTTTATTAATTGACATTCATTAAAATTGTAATTTAATTAAAATTATCTTACCAACTTGTTCCGTCCTTTTTTTGTAAAACTTTATACAGAATTGAGTTGTATAGTCCGTAGACCAACAATTTCAAATATACATTATAAACTTTTCAAAATCTAGATTTTACAGACATCGATTTTAACACGTAGAAAGTGATATTCTTTCAAATCTACAAACAACAACAGAAAAATCTTAATTTCGAATACATAATTTCTGACGAAAACTATTCCAGATTGCAATTATTTGTAATTTCTACAACTTCAGGTTTTCTCAGTAATACAATGTAAATTGTGTCGCCGAGTTTTGAAATACGCTACATCTCATTTTCACGATAATTTATTTGTATTCTTAATTAAATATTCTATACGTAGATTTTTTTTTAATTATTTATTTATTTGTTTATCATCCCTAGGTCCAACCGGACACTTGGAATCGTCAGTCAAAATAACAATTAGTACATGTACATATCAAATGCATACAATTTTTCAGAGAGACGTCAGAGAACAATAATTGGTAATATTTATTTCAAAATCAATGCTGATCAGAGTGTAAATGGCTCCGAACAGTATTTCGTCAATTTATCTAATTAAAACAAATAATATAACATTGGCAGAACAGTATGATGAATAGGTGGAATCGAATGCTGGGCTAAGTGTAAAAGTTTAAGGCCAGCATTCACGTCGATGATTTTTATATGAAATATAATATTATAAATACAGTGAAGCAACCGAGACAACCAGAGGAATCACCGCGAACAATATAAATGTGCGAATGTGCTCGCATTAAGATAACGATAATAAGCAGGTATATTTACTATATTACAAAGATAATATAGATCCACGCTAAACAGGATCTCTAGTCCCGGTTAGCATTTCGTCAATAGTATAAAATTCTTTATCTACGAGATGTTTCTTCACCTCCCTTCGAAACACCGCAGGCTCCAGATGTTTCAAATCGTCAGGCAGAACGTTAAATAGGCGCACACTCAAACACACAAAACTTTTTGACATTTTAGCCAATCTGTGCTCTATGGGCCGAACGCGGCCACCTGCGCGAGTATTATAGTCGTGTGCATCTGAGTTTAGTGGGGTATTTGAAAGATTTGACCGTGCATAACATAGACACTCGTATATGAGCATACCAGGTAAGGTTATAATCCCCAGCCCTTTGAAAATGCTACGACAGGTCTCCCTGGGTTTCATGTTAAGCAACGTTCTGATTGCCCGCTTTTGGAGGATAAATATTCGTCTCCAACCGGCACCCGAACCCCAAAACATTACTCCATAGCTCATAATGCTATGGAAGTATGCAAAATAAACTGTTTTTGCTGCTTCAAATCCGCAAGATTCTTTTATTTTCCTAATTGCGTAAATAGATAAACTTAACCTCTTACATAATTCCTCTATATGTGACGACCATTGCAATCGCCTATCGATCGTCACACCCAGAAACCTACATACATAGAACTACTACCTCCAGTCCCTTTTCAGAGAGCGCCGCAACAACTGTATCTGGATTCGCAGTTTGTCTCAAGGAGAAATGAATAGCATTCGTTTTGGTCATATTTAAAACTAAATTGTTGTCGCTGAACCACGCCTCCACATCATTCAATGTCTTTAAAATATTCTTAGTACTTAGTTTCATCATTATTGTTTTCATCTTTAATTAACAATGAAGTGTCGTCAGCAAACATTACAATGTGGTTATTTTCAGTTAAGCAATTAGGCAAGTCATTTATATAAATAAGAAATATTAGAGGGCCCAGGATTGATCCTTGTGGGACTCCACAATCCACCTCGGCCATGTCTGATCTACTGCTATTAATTTCAACAATTTGTTGTCTACATATGTTCTAGATAAGACTTAAAGAAATTACACTCTGTACTCTTAATTCCATAGTGCTCAACCTTTTTTAACAGTATTTCGTGATCGACGCAGTCAAAAGCTTTGGATAAATCGCAAAAAATGCCATATGTATCACACCTTTGATCCAAAGATTCAAGTATATTTTTGGTTAGGGAAGCTATGTATACCAGTAGATGTATTTTTACCTTTTTGAACACCAAATTGTTGTGGGTGAATAATATTATTGCTTACGAGAAAGTGGGTGAGCTGTTCCGCGACAATTTTCTCAAAAAGTTTACTGATAACTGGCAATATTGAAATTGGTCTGTAGTTACCTAAGTCGTTTTTGTTTCCTTTTTTAAAAATAGGTATCACTCTAGCAATTTTTAATTTATTTGGAAAATTTCCTTGCTTCAGACATATGTTGAAGATATCCGCCAGATGTGGAGCCAACCTATCTATAATTTGCTTCAACAATCTGGCAGACAAGTACCACAAGTCATTTGAGTATTTTGTTTTTATTTGTTTACAAGTCTTTCTAATTTCATTTGCTGATATTTCTCTAAATTTAAACTGTGGTATTTCTGTTCTGGGGCAACTCAAATGCCTCATAGAGTTTTCGACTGACGACGAAAGATTTTTTGTTAAAGAAGATGCTATATTTATGAAATAATCATTAAAATGATTGGCTAGTTCTAGATCTGTTATTTTTTTATCGTCAACAATAAATTCAATTTTATCATGTCGTGTGTCATTTGATCTACCTGTTTCGTCTTTAACAATATCCCATGTAGTTTTAACTGGGTTTTTGGATATCTTAATTTTGTTCTTTAAAAATATTTGTTTCGCTTCACTACAGACTTTTTTAAATAATGCACTGTATCTACTTACAAATTTTCGTGTTTCCTCTGAGTTGTCCTTCTTTCTCAATTCATACAATTCAAATAACCTTTTTCAAATAAAATATTTAAACTTGAATCACTATGTTTATTTGTTACATTAATTATTTGTGAATTAATGTAACAAATAAACATAGTGATTCAAGTTTAAATATTTTATTTGAAAATGTCTCGTAATTGTTACATAGTTAATGCCTCTAAAATAAGACAAATAACCTTTCTCTGGATATCCTGATACCACGCGTTGCCCAATTTTCAAAGGATTTTTTCTTTTTGATCTTTATCTTTTTAACTGGCAAATGGTTATCTAACTTTAGTGTCAAATTTCTAAAAAAATCATCATACAAAATGTTAGGATTTGTGTTCTCTGTGATCAGCACACCATTTAAATTTTTTTCCGTCGTCTGAAGAAAGTTTTCGAGGTTACTGGAATCAAAACATCTTTTGTTTATGTAGTTACAACTGTTACTATGAGTATCGGGGCAAACGTCAATATTTAGTTTTGTTATCTGTCCACAATGATCAGATCTTATAAAATTATACAACTGGGAAACGCGGGTCGTCAGGTCAGTAAAGATATTATCGATACAGGTAGCCGATCCGCCAGTTACTCTTGTAGCCTGAAAGATGCACTGTTTCAATAGAAAACTATTCATAATATCCATAAGTTTATCTTTTTCACTTGAGTTAGTATTAAAATCAACGTTGAAATCTCCAGAAATTACAATATATTTATTATTACTATACGAGATTTTATTAAGTGCACTTTCTAAGGTGGTCAAAAAATTCATAAAACAGCCACTAGGTGATCGATATATAGCTACTATTACGACGTTATTGGACTCTATACAGCTCAGCTCACAGTCCTTTTCAATCGATAATTTTACGATGTCATTTCTATTTTTATATTTATATTTTTGTGAGATTAAAATCATTGTTCCCCCCCCTAATAGCATTTTTCCTACAAAAATAACTGGCGATATTAAAGTTAGGTACATTAAGGTTTACAATTTCATCTTCGTTTAGCCAAGTTTCACTTAAACACAACACATCTATATCGTTCAATATCGGATCAGTACACAGTTCATGTTTCTTAGAACGTAGTCCTTGGTCGTTTTGGTGTCCAACTGTCAATATTTTTTCTTGAGGTACGCCTATGTGCCGCAACTGGGCCTTTCGAGAGGATCCTGATCCATATCTAAAAAAGCACCATCTGTATCATGAATCTCCCCCGGTCTTTGACTGTCATTGCTCCTGACAGACACCCTTATCAGTGCACTTCTCTGTGCTGGAAAATTTAAATTATTTACAATGTTTTGTGCGAGTGTAAACTCTCGGCAACAATTATTTACCTCTATGATATGTAATTAAAAACACTCATCATTTGTACAAAGAAGTTTAAATAAAATGAGGATGAGAAAAGAATCCCACTATATCCCTTTATGTGTCTTTTAAAATCCTCTATAACTCAACCAACCAATAGGAGTAATTTTTTATGTACCTTTACAAAATGAACAATTTTATTTTATTCACTACCAAAATTTATTTTAAAATTGAACTGTTGTAACAATCTAAAAATTACCAAGCTTGTTTTTATCGAATTTTTCCGAATCACAAAAATGTGTTATAGCGGATTTTGAAAGTCAGCGACACGTACCTATGTAAGTTTTTGTTGTAATTCAACATATCAACCAATGATTCTTGGAGAAAGTTTATATTTATAATAGAATGATATTAACATTACGATTTTAACATATGATAAAATTGATAGTTACTTATTCTATGATCTTAACTTTTTCAGGACTCGACGACACAATTCTGCATAATTTTTTGTTTTTGAAACTTCGACACAAGTAGTAAAAAAATTAACAACATTATGAATATGTAAAAATAAAATTAAGTAAATAATTAAATGAATATAATTGTAAAAGTTTGTTTTTTGTTGACGTAGATGCACTGTATTTTTTTTGTATATAAAATAAACTTTAAATCTCAATATTTTGTTTTATTATTCTTCATAATATTATTTTTATTTATTCATTTACATAACTTCTTTACACGGCAAAGCCTTTTACATGTTGAACAATAAAACAAAAGGAACAATTAAAAGAATTTGACAGACGAAGACATTAATATACAGTTACAGTTTCATGCAAATAAATTAATGAAAAAAAAGATATATTATATAATCTGAAACAAACTTCACATGCAGGTACAAAAGATTAATTGATTGAGCGGGAACGTGACGCGATAGTGTGTTGTTGACTCAGGCCTCAGGTCCCGGCAAACTCCCCTTTCACGACACAAGCTTTTAGCTTACTGTGGAAGGTGTATAAAGTTGTATTAGGGTTTATTACAAAACCCAGATAGGTATATCTTTTTTTAAAAAAAAAAATATTAACAAACAAAAAAAATGTTAAACTTTCTTGAAAACACATACATAAGTAAGTACGTTTGTCTTTTCTTTGTCCTTGTTGGGTCGGTGAGCTTGTTTATTGTATCCAGGTCCTAGATACTTCCTCCAAAGACCATTTTCCTTAATTTCCCAAAACCTCATAAAAGCCGACCACTAACGTGATAAATGATCAAGTTACGGAGCATAAAGTTTGTGAGGTGACTGCACTATGTTAGCACGTCAAATTTGATTACAGAACAACAAGAGTATCTACATTTGACGACAAAACTGCGTCAAAATTTTCGCGAAATTATAAGTAACGTAAATTCTAATGCTGTGTTCTGACAATCTTAAAGGAGAATCGCAATGAGATGGACGGATCAAGAAAAACAGACCGTCGCCTCCTCAGTCTGTCTGTGTGAAATACTAAGTATAGAAGAAGATGGTGCAAGGACAAGATAATGTCGACGGTTTATGTCATGTCCACTATTAAGAAAAATGAGTTTATATACCTACGTACAAGATCGGTTGTAAAGTCATCTGTGTCATATGTACATATTTATAATTACCAATAATACTTATATAATTATCGAAATATTTCGACAATAATAAATGTGTTTATTATTGTCTCAATAAAAATATTTGAATATCAAAATAGATGGAATTTGATAATCTGCCAATCACACATAAAATTTATAGTTCTGTGTGAGTCAAAGGGGAGTCAGGAATGGGGTAGGCAAAGCACTCAGTTCCGAAACAACATTTGTTCTTTTTAATTTCTGGAATAGTATGGAATAGAATTCTACTACCCAAACACCCACACAATGAAAAGTAGCGGGTAACTCCTAAGCTGTGTCAAAGATCTGAATGGAGAATTGTGATGAGAAGGACGAACCAAACTGTGGCCTTCTCAGTCTATATATATTTATTTTTGTGGCAAATCGCAGCCCTCAGTTAATATAATAAACCACCTTGAAGCGTTTGAAATTTGGATTTTTAAAATTTGACCTGAATTACAATGTACCTATATTGTTACTTAAATTTAAACAATCTCGAACAGCTCTTCAATGGTGTAAGTACAACGAAATCGCGATACCGTGATGCAAACTAAGTGACAATTAATATACAATCATAGTCATTCACGAAAATTTTTAAGAAATAATATGTGGCATGAAATTAAAAACACAATAATTTATATCATAATTTTATTAACAGTTTATTTTTCAACCTCAGTTTAATAAAATAAAATTAAATTCATGTAAACTAAATTAAGAACATGTTTTATAATTTAACATAAAAAAAATACAACTTACTGTTTGTTGGAAATTATTTCAGATATCATGAACGCCCATAAACGTCGTATAAATACATAAGTGAACATGAGAGAGATGTCTTTCCACTTATCAGGTCATTATCAATCTTAGTGAAATTAGTCGAAAGACGTCTCTCTAAAAATCGATAATCTATAGTAGAAAGAAACACTTGTTTCAAATTAAATAATTATGGAATTCTACTACGTGTGCACCCACACAATTAATAGATATTTTATCATATTTTTGAACCACTCTAGATGAATCATTCCAATTGATCACACTCACCTATAGTCAACCTATTTGAAGAGGTATTAACTAGGTAGGTATGTTGTATATGATACACATATCTACATATTAAGGAGTACACAACACATAGTTTCGACGCTTATGAATCGACTTAAGGCTTAGTTAAGAGTTATCTTTAAACCTAGGTAACATTCCCAATTCCCCTGTGTCATGCTTATCACATGACTTGAAATTTTTGGAAGTTGTATATATAGTTCAATTTTTGTTAAACTTCCACTTTGAAATCAATTTTCATACGATTTTCATACAATTATTGTGTTTTCAAATTTGAAAGACATCTGTCATATACAACATACCTACCTAGTTAATACCTAGTCAAATGATTAATCTAGAGTGGTTCAAAATATGATTAACTAATCAGATATTTAAAACATTGTTTATTGATTTAGCATAAATTAATAAAAGATGAATATAAATGAATAATTATAATGGGGTTATGAATAAAAAATTTAATATTACAAAAGTTTTCAGCATTAAATTTTTTGAACTTTTTAAGTAAAAAGTTTGAATTATGAAAAAATAAAACACTGAAAAAGAGTATTATTAAAATAATAATAATTATAAATAACTTTGGCACTCAAACTTTGTCGTCTCGTAAATTTATTACGTATCATATTTAACATTAAATGACAAACATTAAGAAAACTAATGATCTCTGAAATTGAAAAAAAATATATTACTTATATAAATCGAAAAACTAGCAGATATAGTTCAAACTGGCAACCAAAAAGTTTTTATTTAGCTTCCCGGCGCCGTTTAACAGGGAGATCTTGATATGCCTGAGATCGGAAATTGCAGACCCAGATAATTATTATTGTTCTATAAGTGTTCATTATATAGTGTCGCTGAGTTTCGACTTCGATCAGTTTTAACGACAAATTACACACTTTCACGAAAATTGAGTTACTAATTATGTCGTTGAATTATTAATAAAATATTCTACAACCGTGGAAAATTGTTTCTTTCAAAACACTCATCATTTGCACAAAAAATAAATGAAAATAAAATGAAAATCCCGCTACATCTCTTTATGTGTCTTTTAATATCCTCTATATTTCAACCGACCAACAGGATCTATTTTTATGTATATAAAATGAGCACTTTATTTTTATTAAATTGCAAATTTTATTTCAAAATTGAACTGTTGTAACAATCTCATGATTAACAAGCTTGTTTGACTTCAAGAAAGTTCGTTTAATTTGTTCGTTCAATGCTTTAAAATTGAACTGATTTAACAATATTATGATTAACACACTTGTTTGACTTCAAGAAAGTTCGTTTAATGCTTGTATAATGGTTTTTTTTATGGAATTTCAACAAATGACAGAAATGTGTTGTAGCGGATTTCGAAACTCAGCGACACGTTAATATTATTCGATAAGTGGATCTTGACACTTATCGAATAATATTATTTAATACAATTGATCATAACACGAGAGGGTGAAAATGGTGGAATCGATGAACGTTTTTCATGGACATGAAAGATAAAGACACAATACTAGATTGATTATGTGATTAACTGATTATAGTTCTCTAATAGAAATTTTTCATTAAGAATAATAGTTCAGATCCCCTAGACAAACCGCACTTGGCGATCGACTACAAACGAATTTTCGACAATAACCGCAACAATCACGGTTCATTGTAGGTAGATTGTCGAAAAGTTTGCCAGTAATCGATCGCAAAGTGCGGTTTGTCTACGGCCTCAGTAGGCCTAGTCAATACACACTTTAGCGTTACGTTTTTGTTTCGTTTTCGTTCGAATGTAGACGACACTAATAGCTACGGAAATTGACACGTTCTCGCAACGTCGTCTACATTCAAACGAAAATGAAACAAAAACGTAACGCTAAAATGTGTTTGACTACGGGCCCTGAGGCCTGACTCAAACACATTTTAGCGTTACGTTTTCGTTCCGTTAGCGTTCAAATGCAGACGACGTTGCGCCAAGTGTCAATTTTCGTAATTATTGTGTATCTTAGCAACGAAATTGACACTCGCTTGCAACTTCGTCTATACTCGAACGTTTACGGAACGAAAACGTAACGTGAAAATGTGTTATTGACTCAGGACTGTAAATTAAAAAAAAATACACAAGTTTATAATCACAAATTAAAACAAATATTCAAAATTATATATATTTAATCTAATCAACCTGTTTGTAGACATCTTAATAATGAACGTAATACGTTCAACTAATCTACGTATATTGTGTTTTAAATTAGCTTTTTTTATACAAACATTTTTCATACTTCTTATTTTATTTTTTAAATCATTGCTTTGTGCATGTTTCTATAGGTACCTTAAAATCTATAATGGTTTCTCGTTATTAGTAAGCTTTCGAGGTGTCTTTAAGAAGCTTTCACAAATTACAAATTTAACATCTTCAACTCAGCAGTGACGAGGTCCTACTCATTTTATTTTTTATAATTTTCGCAAACGTACAGTTATTAAAATGTAAAGTACAAATAGATAAAAAAGTTGGCACATAAACCAGCAAAGTTTGCTTACACATTACAAAATAAATCTTAAAAAAAAGAACATGAAAATTTGTTGGATACACTGCCGAGAAAACGGACCTAGAATTCCAAATATTATTTATTTCTCCTGCTAGTTCTGTATATTTATTTATTTATTTCTCCTGCTATTAACTCATTTACAATTTTTGTTTTTATTTTACAGGGTGGTTAAAATCTTGAGAAACCATCATTGAAATTAATTCGATTGTTCAGTTCCATATCTCAACAAGTAAAAGGTAATAAACACAATGAACATCCCTCATTCAATCCAACAAAGAAATAAAATTAAACACTATAAAAAGAACACAGTTCCCTTTATATTTACATTTAATATTTAGTTATGGAGAAAATGTGCCTCTTTTCAATTCCTCAAATGAATATTTAAACCTTTTATGTAACTATTGAATGGAACAAGGACATTGAGAATCCAAGAACAAATAGAGTTCGTGATGGTTTCCTGTACTCTGCAATTAAAGCCTATAATAGTTTACCTAACAATGTAAAAGAATGTAGCAATGTAAAAACTTTTAAAAACAAAATTAGTAAGCTAGTGAAAGAAAACGGTGTTAGTGTCCAGAAAGTTTGAAGTGGTGTAGTGTTGTGTCATGTGCATGCTTATATTCATATATATGTATAGGTATATATTATTTATTTTTAAATGTCAAATGTATTACTTATGTCTATATTTTGTTTTGTTTGCTTGATGTCTGTAAATGGTTTTTACCTCTGATGCCAGCAATCCAGATTGCTGTTTTAAGGTTTATTGTACAATAAATAAAAAAAAAAAAAACTTTAAAAACCTGTTTTCTTGAAAGTGTCAATAATGTGGACATGTCTTTTGTGCTTTATACCATCGATATACATCATTCCATATACATTTGCCATATACCAATATCGCTATTAAAAATAGGGGTAAATGGTAGAGGAGTGAAAATTTAGGGCTGTATGTATTTTTATGCCTCACCATAAAAAAATTAAAAAATTTGAACAAAAATAAAAAAAAAAATCGGGGTGAACCACCCTCAATACTCCTTAAAGTTAAGGGTGGTCCACCCCGAATTTATTTATGTTATTTTTTGGATAATATTTTTATTTTTTTATGAGGAGGCATTAAAAAATACGAACAGTCCTAAATTTTCACCCTTCTACCATCAACCCCTATTTGTTAAAAGTGATATTAGTAATCTATAAATAATGTATACGGCAAAACAACGTTTGCCGGGTCATCTAGTATTAGATAATTATAAATTTGCCAAAATCACAAAAATGGCAATTTTTCGAATATAAGATATTTTTACTTATTAAAATATGGAACTGGAAATTCGATATGTAAATAAATAATTATATCATAAAATGAGATATTCTTACTTATTTATTTATTTATTTTAAAAACTACTTATAAACTTACATTATGTGATCACAACACGTTATACACAATATTTTTTTTTTATTTATTCTATGATTACATGTTGGTTGTTAATTAATTATCAATTATATGTATTATTTCATAAATATACGGGGTTTCTGATTATAAACACAGTAAGTAGTATTGTATAATTAAATAAGAGTTTATTTTATTTATTAATTTATCTTACGCTATGTTGTTTGAACTTATTGCATTTATTACAAACAAAACCCAGATATATCTTAAAAAAAAAATATTTAAATTATTCATATATATGAACAAAAAAATCTTTTTCAGGGATAAACAGGTGTTCTATAGAAGGAGTCTATGGCAAAGAATAGGTCTCCCGCTCTTTTCTCTCTTCTTTTCGTGTCTTATCGCCCCCCCCCCCGGACGTTGACGATTACCTGGGAGAAATCTTATCACATATTAGGTATATTGGCCGTGAATAGACTTACTGAGCCCAGTAGAGCCGGTAAGTCTAACTTCTATGAGAGGGCCTTTTGTGTTGTTGGATCGGTTATATGGAATCGCCACTCGGTGCCATTGAGAGAAAGTCAGACTTACCAGCTTCAGAAGCAAATTAAAAACTGAACTCTTCACTGGCGCCCTTGAGACGGTCTAGGGACTGTTAAACGGCGTCAAAATAAAATCATCCAAAACCATCATCATCATTATACGAAATGATAACTCTTCAATTAAAAAATGATGAAGTATATCAGTCATCTGAAATGACATATTAGTTATTGGCGCGGAGAGGACACATTATTTCTACAGGATAACGGTTAATCTTTCAAAAGTTATCTATCATTCAATACAATGCACCATAATTAAATTCAAAGACATAATAATGTACCCAACATTATGGACGTCTTAATATGCCTACTATATTGTCTGGAATACTGTAATATCATATACACAGGACTGCCCCAGACTCTTCTCAATCGCCTCCAGATGGCTTTTAATGCTGCCGCCAGGACTATTTACAGAGAGAACAAGCGTTGCCACATCACTCCACTACTAAAATATCTACACTGGCTGAGAGTACCAGAGAGAGTGGAGTTTAAATTGTGTCTACAAGGCCTTATACGGCACAGCACCCACATATCTAACCGAACTCTGATCCGTTGACGAAACCCTGAGACGACCACTGCGCTCAGCCTCTTCTGCTGTCAACAAACTCGTGAAATCCAATATGGCTAACATCTCCAAATTTGCAGAAAGGAGCTTCAGATCCGCCACGCCAACTGCCTGGAACAGACTGCCCACTGATCTGAGAGAGAATCAGTCCACCACCACTCACTCATTCACCATATGAAATGGTGAATGAGTGTTGTGAATTTGAATTGTGAAATTCAAAGTGAAAAAAAAAAAAAAAAAAATTGTGAAATTCAAAGTGAAAAAAAATAAAAAAAAAAAAAAAAAAATTGTGAAAAATGAAATTCATATGAGAGAGATATAAAATGGTTGAGTCCGACCAAGAGACACCTACATATATGGACCAACTGAAGAAGGAGATGAACTGTAGCACAAACGTAGAACTAAAGATACTATCTGCTGTAAAAATAGGGAGGAATGAATAAGAAAATCCAAACCCGTTGCAGACCAATCCAATGGATTACGACTCACTATATACATAATATGTATTCAAAGTTGCGAGGTGATTTTTCTGAATATCTGTGTGATGGTATAAAGAAATGACCTCTTGACCCAGATGAAGAAATAAAATGCATAATTGAAGCAGTAAGAGCTGCATTTAATAAAATGAAATCACTCTTCTGCAATGACAGCATAAATTTGAAACTCCGACAAAGAATGATCAAATGCTAAGTGTGGTCTGTTTTATTGTATAGATGTGAAACATGGACCTTAAAGGGCAACTCAATGAACAGAATGGAAGTATTTGAAATGTGGCTCCATCGTAGAATGCTTAGAATTCCTTGGACAGCCATGGTTACCAATACCGAAGTCTTGAGGCGAGCTAGAGTTGACAGGGAGCTGTTGTCAACTATCAAGGTTCGGAAGGTTTAACATCTGGGTCATGAATTCCTTGGGGAAAAATACCACCTTCTTCAACTGACATTGAAGGAGAGGGTTAAGGCACGCTGAATATCCGGTGGGAGACAGATGTCCTGGCTGCGAAACATAAGGGAGTGGACCGGCATCCAAGTGTGGAGGAGCTGTTCCGAGCGGCTCAGGACAGGGTCAGGTTCGCTGAGGTGATCACCAACGTTGGGGGGACCCGACGAGGTACATGAAGAAGAAGATAGAGAGATGACATATTAGATACCTTTTAACGTACAGTCATCGATTTTTATACATAATACAACTTTAAATTAGTGAATTCTATTACTTTAATGTTCTCAAATAATATCTTTAAATTTGAATATAAAATATAATTCGAGACATAAAAATACAAATCTGGCACAGTTGGATAAAGATTATCTATTTATAAATATTTTTATTTAACAAAAAATAACGTTTAATTTCATATTGATATAAATAAAATTTCATCCATAAAACAAACAATTCCGAAATATAATTAAAAATTTTATCACAATAAATAATATTTGTAATTCAAATGAAATACTAATTAATTGATATTCAAATAAAAAATAGACATAATATTTTTTCAATACAAATAGTGATGAGTAAATACGATGAATATTTATGAAATCAATTTGATATATTAAAAAATGTTTTTTTTTAATACGAATTTGTAAAGAAGGACAGTAAAACTGCAGATATTTTCGTATTTTTGCTGGTAAAACTGTACTTTAATCGATATAATAAATATCCACCTCTTTTTTCCAGTAAATCATTTCTAATAAACTAGAAAAAGCAATGTGTTTTTTTTCCAGATTTAATGTTCTAGGATTTATGTAGTTTTGGTTACATGCTCCTCATTAAAGCTCATACAAGTGAAACTTGATATTTTTGCTTTACAAAAATTCATGTAGAATATTTGCCCAGTGTAAAAACAATAATATTAAAAACAAATTTATCAATCTCTCTTCACATTATTTGACACAAAAATTTCCCACCATCTGCATCTGACAAGTTTTGAGCAAAAAACAAAACCCAATATATCCACAACGCCCTGTTTAAAAGCGTCACCAAATTCAACCCAATTTATGCTTCTCCAACAGCCAATTGCAAAAATGCACTGCTAAAAAATTACGCAACGATTGCCTTCCAACGCTTCGTGGAAATTGTCCATCATAGGAGTCCCGGCATCTCTTTCTTTACAGCTTTGTATATTTTCCATGGCGTCAATAGTCTTCATCAATTCTTTAAAAACAGCCACAACTCTCCAATTATATTTGGCAGAACACTCAACATAACCACATTTCCAATGTTTTTTGACTAAATTAACAATATCTCTTCTTTTATCTCGATGATCCGTACCGTGGCTGTAAAGTAACGAACTGGTTCCAGAAGTAGAAGGCAAAGCCAGTTGCTGTAAGGCTCCCGTTGATCCAGAACCGGTGGCATTGCTTCCAGAACTACATAAAAGGTCTTGTTTATTACCAACTACTAAAACTGGAACGTTTCTCATATCTCTACTTTCAAATATTTGTTCTCTGATCATCTTTATATATTGAAATGTTTCTATATTAGCCAAATCGAAGACTAAAATATATGCCGTCGCATTTCTGAGTCCGTAGAATCTAAAATCAGTCCATTCGTAATACGAATTAACTGGAAAATATGGTATGACAGGTATGTCTGATATTTTAACTTCGTAAAGATGATCGTTGATTATTACAGAAGGGTAGAACGTGTGCTTTCTGTCCGTTGGAGCGTATTCGTCCGAGAAATCGTTCCAAACGAATTGCTGTAACAAAGAAAGTACAAAGCGTTAAAAAAAAATAGCAAAGACTAAACTAATATTTTTAGAATTTTTCGAATTTAAAAAATAATGTTTAAAATGTGGAAGAGTTTTAAAATAATGTAATTTATCGCTGTATTGCAATATTTCATAACACAAATTCAAATTTTATAAACTTCTAGTTGACCCGGCAAACGTTGTTTTGTCATATACATTATTTCTAGATTACTAATATCGCTATCAAAAATAGGTTTTGATGGAAGAAGAGTGAAAATTTAGGGCTGTAGGTAAGTATTTTTTAATGTCTCACCATAAGAAAATCAAAATAAAAAAAAATCTCCAAAAAATTTAAATGAAAATTCGGCTTGGACCACATTTAGCTTTTAAGGGTATGAAAAAAAGATGTTGACTGATTCTCAGACCTATCCGATAATCACACAAAATTTCATCAAAATTGCTCCAGCCTTTTCGGAGGAGTATGATTACATACAGCCCTAAATTTTCACCCTTCTACCATCAACCCCTTTTTTTTTAATAGAGATATTAGTAATTCAATATTTTTCAACTCCGGTCGATATACATATAATGTATATGGCAAAACAAAGTTTGCCGGGTCGGCTAGTAATAATATATAAATGAAATAAAATATGGATTTAAAGGGTGTCGTTCTATCTGTCCCCTAACGTTTTAAAATAGTCGAGATAAAATTAAAGTTTATTAAAAGACTTAATGACAATTCCAATCAGAAACCTCGATTGGAGAACCATGTCTACACAATGCAACATTGTGTAAAATCTAATCGGAAGAAGTGAAAAAGGTGTCCCAACGCTTACATGGTTCTCAAATCGAGGTTTCTGATTGGTTTTGTCATCTGCAACCAAATCCGGTTAAACAATAAAAAAATAGTAAATATTCTAAACATTTAATGACAATTACCTGTATAATACTAGTCTTGCCAACATTATGTGCTCCTAATACCACAACCTTGACTAAATCTAGAGAATCAGGACTGGCTTCTGGTGGAGGCTGCTGAGTTCTGGATATGGTAGTACCTCCTGCTGAGATGCCTCCTTCTCTTCTCTCCAAGTAGTCTAAATCCAATTCTGAAACAATATTAAAGATGTTTTATCAATCTTTTGAGATTATTTTTTTGCATTCATATTTTTTCTTTTGACGTCCTTTTGAAGTCATGGGAAAAGTGTATTGAAAGAGATGGTTGACAGTTGCAGAGATTTTAAGTGATAAAAACTATAGATGTCGCTGGAATCATACCTAGAATAGTTTCATGATAGATACAATTATATCTAACTACATTTGGACCCATACATCTCAGAACACTACCTATACATGAAGCTGTCATAGGGTTTATAAGAGAGAATATCGGAGTCTTCGGCATATCACCTATTAGCTTAACTGGACAAAACACTCCGCGCAAAAAGCAAGGGTTGCGAGTTCAATTCCCGTCCAGGACACTACCGAATAAAGTGGCGTTGTCTTTACATACATGTGCATATATTTTTTAATTTATTTATTCCTAAATAGTATCTACATACAAACAAACATAAAGAACAACATAATGGAATATATTGCCCCACTATACTAAAATCTGTTCTGGGGCAATACTAAGAAAAAAAAATACAAATACAAAAAAACAGTTGCCCGCAAAATAAAATCTAAACTTGAGGAACGGGTGGGGGTGCTCAAGTTTCAAATATAATTTAATGCAAACATTTTAATTTCCAAAAAACTAATTTGAATGGACTTAATAATGATGCTAATAGGATGAAGTACAAAATATGACAATTAGTAAAAAGTGCTGGCTAAACCACAAACACAACGAAAAAGAAAAAAAATATTTCGTCAAAAAATAAACATTATATTGTAGCAACAATTTCTTCAAGTTGCGCATGTTCGTAGACATTAGTTTTTTTATGGAATCATATAATTATCTGGAAAAGAATACTCGACAACAGGGGGGGCCGCTAAACTGCGAAAGTTCCAACACTTCGTCAAACTGTTTGTTGTTGTTTCCTGAGTGACGGATTTTGCCATAGAGTATAATAATAATTATACTAAAAATTACGCAATCATTTACATTTTCCATAAACAAAATAATTAAATATTTGTCTATGGAAATAGTACACCATAGACAAATTTTATAAATTCTTTCTTTTTCTATGTTATTACAGACCATGCCTTTGCCTAATTTATATTACATTGAGATTTATTTATTCATTTACATGGTACACAACAGATGAAAGACATATAAATAAAACATGTAAGTGACAAAAACATTCCAATAGTCTTACATCCAAACAGTGCACACTTCAGCAATAACACACAAAACTATCATAGAAAATCTTACACACAATACATTCATTCACAATACATCCATTCATGTCGCCGGTCATGACCATCAACATCCGAGATGTCAGAAATAAAATAGGTTTATGTCAATTATATTATAAATTTTCACTAATATTGGATAGATAAGGAATTACAATACACAAATGAAAATTTAAAAGAAAAAAAATTTAAAAAAAATAATACAAACATACTTCGAAATGCTCACAGATTTATTTATTTCAATATACGGCGTTAGCCATTTACATGTATAAAATATAAAATAGACATAAAAAGTACATAAAAGTAAGCTCAAACAAGATATTTGTTAAATAATAAGTTAAAACAATTTAAAATGTCATGTTTATATTTAGGTAATCGAAGTAATCGAAAAGAATTTTATGATTTTATCCACCCTACATGTAAGCGAGTAGGATTTTATAATGATATGGTTCTCCCAAAGAACCTTTCTATATTAAGTATGAACCTCTGTTTATAGTTATTTAAGTAGAATAACAATATTCTGCACAATCGACAATGTAGAGCGAAACTCCAATTACTGCTTATTGGAAGCCGAGTGAGATGAAGTTCTTACTATGTAGCAATATTAATAAGTACACTTTAGTGTCAGGTGTAACGAGAATGCAAGCAAGGAAGGAAATTGTAATACATACAATTTTAAATTTATATTATTTATACATATGTACATACCATCACACCGCTTCACTTGAGGGGGAGGCAGAAAGGATCGAGCGCAACTTCCTTCTAACCTTGCATACATCGTCTCCGAATATTAGTACGCGAAGTTAATAAAAGTCATTTGGAAGTTAACTACATACTGTGTTTTTTTTCAATTTATCTTGAAATGGACTTCCAACAAGTACCATCGGCCAATAACATCAAGACAACAAAATAATTATGGGTGGCTACTTCATCGCCAAATTGAAGATGATACAAGTCTTTAATTTTTATTTATTTATTCATCCTACGGCAAAAGCCCTTATTACATGATATAAATATAAACAATTTTTACAACAATAAAATCGAAAACATAACACAAACATATTCAAATGTCAATGATATAAAAGACAATGATAAATCAAATGTCAAAGACATGAAATTTAAAAATTTAAAACACGTGTGAACAATCATCAAATAGTTACCAATAAAAACAACAAGACAGACTGGATACAAGAAGGTGGATCAATTATAGCTAACAATAAAAACGACAACACAGAACAATCATATCACTGAACATTACAACAATTCACATTAGTAAATTCACATCCTCTGATCTTATTTAGATTAAAAATATGCATGTTGTCATTTCGTTTTGAACTAGCGCTAAAATGCTTGAATTATCACAAAGGCTTATGCAGCAACTTGTGTCTTCATTAAATTTAGTATATAGTAATTGTAGTGTCGTCTAATGAGCTGTAGTGTTGAGGGTGGAGTAGCAATAAGTTAAAGGTGCATACCTACATTGTACATAAATCCTCATTAATAAATTAATAAATATACAAGGAATAACTTTTATTGTTTCTAATTTTCCCTAGGTCTCTATTATACAGGCACTTGGATTAGTCATAAAATAAATAAAATGAATAAAATAAATAAAATGAATAAAATAAATAAAATAAATAAAATGAATAAAATGAATAAAATGGATAAAATGAATAAAATGAATAAAATGGATAAAATGAATAAAATGAATAAAATAAATAAAATGAATAAAATGAATAAAATGAATAAAATTGATAAAATGAATAAAACGAATAAAATGAATAAAATGAATAAAATGAATAAAACGAATAAAATGAATAAAATGAATGAAATGAATAAAATGAATAAAATGAATAAAATGAATAAAATGAATAAAATGAATAAAATGAATAAAATGAATAAAATGAATAAAATGAATAAAATGAATAAAATGGATAAAATGAATAAAATGAATAAAATCTCTATTGTACATTTTTAAAGTGGAACAAATGGCGGGTTTAATGCCTGCAGGCAATTTCTGACAACCAACCAGTTATACAAATGAGACACATACCTACTTACAACTCAAAAACAACATTTATGTGATACAGAATACAAACCAAACATACATACATTCACATATAGACAAAAAGTTCACAATATAAATAAATAAGATGTAGAGGGTAGGGAAAAAAGAAAAGGGGGGTGGTCATATAGAACAAAGTTTTGGAGCGACATTTTTTATATGTGAAATCCATTGCAAAGTTTTGTCGACAGTGACACCTAGAATTTTACATTCATTTTTAATTGCAATATTTGTATCACTCAAAATTAAAGTTACTGGATCGTCTTGCATTGATCGTTTCAGAGAAAAGCGAATCGCACCAGTTTTCGTCATATTCAAGATAAGATTTATTTATTTATTCCATCTGTTAGGCTAGACTAAATAACACTTCACTCATAAACGGATATTAACGTGATACCTATTAGTCGACAATATTGTATTTTGCGTTTTAATCATTTCCGTGGAGCATCCGATAAAGAATATTAGTCTTTCAATTTATTCCGTAAGTTTTCGAATGTCTTGTAAAAAGCGGGTGTTTTAAAAATATAAACATTTTACATTTTGAATTCCAAAGTAACGTCCACAACTCCTGACATATCCAGGTGAAGGTGGGTCTCTCTATAAAGTTCATGTGTTAATAAATTTACGGACACTATAGATCTTTAATAATATTTTTAAGCTACTTTAGCTTAATCATTCCATTATGGAAACGATCAGATACATTCTGTTCACTTCAAGAATAGAACCCACAACCCCGCGCTTTCAAGCCGAGCCTTTGGTGAGTGCTTTGGCACACATAGTTAAAAAAAAGAAGGACTATAAAAACGGTTCCCCACCTCTAAACACTAACTAAAGCTCATTGAAACTAAGGTGTCGTTACGGGAATAATCCTAACGGGCCGTTATAACGGATTTAATAACGGTTTCAATGATCCGTAAAGTTGAGGAACATGTCAATAACGAAAGAGAGTAAATATTTATAGCTTTGGAAATGATTGTTTAGGACATTCCGATGCCTACAATCCAATAAGGATAAAAATATAAAGAACCCTTTTCGCACTTTTAATACCTGTGCAGCGATAAACCCGCCCACTCTCATATCCAATACACGACGAATTGCGTTGTAGTTAATCTTTTATTTTATGACTCAACTCTCAGGCCTTATACTTTAATGTGCCCTCAGAGTGGTTTTTATCCTGAGCCAGCCCTCATTTGGTTAAAATGATTTTACGTCTAATAAGTTTTAAAATGTATGCAAGCAAAATGTGAAGATGATTGAAGAGGAACGACAGTGGAATAAATGCTTTGGAGATGAGATCGCTGAGGAGGATGGTCGGTAAAAAATTGCGTGATAGAGTGAGGAATGAGGATATTAGAATAATGAGTGGATGAAAGTGGAGTGTTGTGGATAGAATACGTGTAAATAAATTGAGATGGTTTGGTCATGTGGAACGAATGAAAGAAGAAAGAATGACAAAGAGGATATACTTGTCTGAAAGGAGGGGTGTGAGCAAGCGCGGGCGTCCGAGAACTACGTGGCTTGACCATGTAGATCAAATTCTCAAGGACGGCCGTATATTAAGTAAGAGAAATTGTATGAATGTAGAAGAAGCGAAAGAAGTATGTAAGGACAGATCTATATGGCGTTCCGTTCTGTCTGCCTATCCCACTTGGGATACGGCGTGAGGGAATAGATAGACAGAAGTTTTAAAACTAGAGATTTACTCCTAGCTTCGAAACATTCGAGAATTGACCAGTGTCAGAACCGTGGGGGAGCTGTTTCGCGCCGCCCAGGATAGGGAAACTTTCTCCCAAATGGTAGTCAACGTTGGGGGAATCCGGCAGGACACGTGAAGTAGAAAAAGAAGAAACTTAAATATTTCATAACTATTATACATCAAAATATAGCGATGAAGTATTCCATTCATCTTAAATTTCCTCTTTTTTTTTCATAAATAAGGAGATTGTGTTTGACAGTAGCCTGGAGGTACAGACTCAGCCTCATGCACGAGAGGTGTGCGGTTCGATCCCAGATGCCGGTTAACTCCGCTTTCACGACACAAGATTTAAGATTACTGTGAAAGGTGTATAAGGTTGTTTCTGGGTTTAGGTTTAACAAAAACCCATATACATGTATTATTTTTTAAAATGGAGATATTTTAAATCCATATATTAGCACTCAGCAAACATATTTATTTATAACTAGATGTTTCTACCCGGCGTCGCCAGTTCCAAAAATAAAATGAAATCATATCCATGTGAATACTAAATAGGATTGACACGTGATTCAAATTGTATGTCGCTCAAACATGTAATATTAATTTTTTGTACTGTGATATTAACATGAAAAGATTTTCAGTACTTTCCTTTCATATAAACCATTTACGAACACACTAAAAAAAGTCGTTGATGGTGGATAAAACATAAAAAAAATCGTTATGGCAACACGTGACAGCGGAACTGTCATACAAACGTCACTTTCATACAAAAATACAATCTAAATTTCCGACTTTTCCGTTAGATTTTCTAAAAATTTTCTTTGATTCAAACCGTCTCCTGATAATTACAAATACACCAAAAAAAGAATCAGCCAATTCGGTTCAGCCGTTCTCAATTTATGGGGGCACATACAAAGTCAACTCATTTCTATGTATATAGAAATACAGTAATATATATATTTATTCGTACAATATTTTAACATGATATGTTAAGTGTGTCTCCATATTTCGTAAAAAGATCTTTATTTACGAATATTATTAAATTTTCTTCTCACAAAATTGATATTAAAATTTTTGGTACGGAAAAATATTGAGTTACAAATTGGTCTCTTACTCTGAATGTATTATATTTTCATTTGAGCGTTTCACTTATTTATTTATTTCTTACTTTCAAGAAATATCAGTTACAATTATTATCAATGGGTTATCGACATAAAATAGGATTGACACGGCTGGAGAAGAGTTGGGTCTGACAATAAATGTCGCTAAAACCAAGTGGATGTCTTTTGGAAGACTTGATTATTCTGGATCATCTTTGCGACTAAAAGGAGTAAATATCGAAATGGTTGACCAGTTTAAATACCTCGGCAGTAGCATAACAAATACACTCGACCCAGATACAGAGGTAAAATGCAGGATAGAAGTTGCTCGTGCTGCATTTAATAAGATGAGACCCTTCTTCTGTAACGATAATTTAAATCTAAAACTTCGACAAAGAATGATTAAAGCTTACATATGGTCAGCTCTATTATATGGATGTGAAACATGGACTCTGAAAGTAAACGTGATGAATCGGTTAGAAGCATTCGAAATGTGGTAATTGAAGAACTTAGGAGAGCCAAAGCCAGAAGAGAGCTGTTGTCGATTGTCAAAGTGAGGAAGGTCTCATATTTGGGTTACGTGCTGCGAAGGGAGAAGTATCGTCTCCTCCGCCTTATATTGGAGGGCAAGATAGAGGGAAGACGGGGAGTTGGCAGAAAGCAGATGTCCTGGCTGCGCAACATTAGGGAGTGGACCGGAATCCGGACAGTGGATGACCTGTTCAGAGCAGCACAGGACAGGGAGGTTTTCGTCGGAGTGATCGCCAACGTCGGGGGGACCTGACATGGCACAGAAAGAAGAAGAAGATCGACATAAAAGAAACTGTAGGTACTTTATTTCGAACGAAAAAAAGTTATGTGAAAATACTAAAGAAGAACAGAAGAATGACTAAAAAGATAAACATGACTGAGAGAAAGGGCTCCGTGGAGAGAAAGAGTTTTTCCGCGGAGCACTCGGAAAAGAATTGGTTGTGTCGGTGTTAATTCATTATTTTTATTTTTACAATGCTTACAGTATCAGACAATCAATATTACAGAACATGATTACAAAATGTAAATTCAAAAAGGTGGACCAGCAAAGATCCTAAATTAATTATCTGAGAAGTCTTAAAAAAACCATCAAAGTACAATGATTCAAGTTTTATCAAGTAACAGTAAATTAATTACCGAATAACTCGCAATAATTATTCTCTTACTCAATCAGATAAGAGATATATTAAAAGTAATAAATAATGATTAAAATATATGAGAAACAAATAAAACAAGATGAATAGGTTTAAATGAATGAATAAAATAAGAACAAATTATTAAATTAAAATTAAAAATATAATAAAACATGAAAAACTGTATTGAATACAATTAGTAATGTGATGAAATGAATTAAATACGAATATAATAAGTCAATCATTTGAACCACTCTAGATTAATCAAAATTAGTGTTGTGGAATTCTCAAGAAATAATTTTTGGAGAAATTTACCGAGAAATTTCTCGGTAAATTTCTCGAAGTAGAGAATTTACCGAGATTTTTTTTTTTTATTTAACAGTAAAATAATAATAAATCAGTACTTTATTCAATCAATCAATAACAATGTACAAATGTTGAGACAATTTATCACCAATATTGCTACAATTAAAGTTAGTCAATACCGGATATTTTTTCATATATTTTGTAGGGGAATTCCGCCGCATTATCGCCAATAAATAATAGGGGAATCCCCATGGGAAAAAATCAGAAATTTCTCTTCAATCAGAGGAGAAATTCTCGGAGAAATTTCTCGTTCTCGAGAAATTTCTCCGGAGAATTTTCTCTACTCACATCACTAATCAAAATATGATTGACATCTATACTTCAAGTAAGTAAAATCCAGTTCCCGACATCCAATTGTGTCAAAAAATTCATAACATAAGATTAAAAATCAAGTCAAAGTAACAAATCATATTGAATGTTTAGGTTGTAGAATTCCATAAAGAACTTTAAAAAACAATGTTTTCTTCTATTAGGTGTTTGGTTTATTATTGAGAGAGTCGTTTTTCCTCTTATAAGGACATGGTTAATTAATGATTAAAATGTTAATTAATGATTTAAATGTTAATTAATGATTAAAAGGTTAATTAATGATTAAAATGATAATTAATGATTAAAATGTTAATGAATGATTAAAATGTTAATTAATGATTAAAATGTTAATTAATGATTAAAATGTTAATTAATGATTAAAATTTTAATTAATGATTAAAATGTCCCAATAAAACGAAAGACGTCTCTCTTAATAATAGGTAAATCATGTTGCAGAAGAAAACAATTGGTCTCTTATTTTATTCCGTACGTTTTCATTTGTCCTGTAAAAGTCAAATATTTGAAAAAATAAATACATTTCACATCTTAAATATAGCGATGAGTGTTACTACTCATCCTGAATGTCTCAATTTTTGTAGACGTGGAGAGAATAGCTTGCATAGCAAGCGCCTGGTCTACTGGCTGCTCCACATGTGGTATATGCCGATAGTAATGGGATAGTAATGGTGATCGTCTGTCCTGTATAACGGAGGTTACAGGTCTCTGCTGGGTGCGTCGGCGCACAGATCATTTGTGACATGTTCATACCATTTGACATCCAAAATCCTTCTAAGACACTTGTTTTAAAAGCTTAATATCTTCCGCTCTAGAGCCTTGGTTAAGTGCCAAGACTCACAGCCATATAGAAGGATTGGGATGATGCACGCATTGAACAAGTGGTATTTTGTCCTGATGCTGAGTCCAGACGCCTGCCATACTTTTTAATACAGGAGAGACGATGGTCCTAGCTGGGACATGTTTTGAGAATGCCCAATGATAGTTGGCCAAAAAGAGCACTGTTCTTCCGTCCGCAAGGGTTCCGTCGGCCCGGGCGTCCCTCTTTCACAATACACCGTTCCTATGACAACGACACCAGATCGCAGGGAATGTCGTGGAAAGAGGTGACGCAATTGGCGCAGAGACGCTCTGAATGGAGGAGGCTGGTTTCTGCCCTGTGCTCCCGAGAGGAGCGTTGAGGGCGATGATGATGATGAATGGTGATGGGATAGTACAAGGTAGAAGTAGTAGAGGAAGAGAGACGCGGTCATCCTTGGTTCAAATGGTTAAATCATACAGACCAGATCCTCAAAAATTTGCATAACTGCTTGTAATCAATGTCTCTATTAAAAATCAAGTGCATTGAGAAACAATATTGGGTGTTATTGGTAAAATTGTCAGAAAACGGAAACAAAATATTTTATGTACATATTATTCTGTCTAAGTATTCCCTTCTCTGTCAGAAGCTTCGTTTGTAAATGACAGGGTAGCATGTTGATTGTTATTCGGTGGTTGTCCCATGAGATGCAATTTAAGGTTGAAACAGAAATGAAAAAGGAAAACAAAAAAATATGTGAAAATGAGCTACTTGAATTGAACCTGAGTATGATTATTATACAATACATACATACTTGGATAGAAATGTAAGCACGTACAGTGTTCGTGTTGTTTGGGAGTTTTTGAATGCATAATTTAATTTTTTTTTAAACAGATATATCTGGGTTTTTGTTATAAACTACTAAAGCTACTAAAAGCTTCTGTCGTGAAAGGGCAGTTTGCCGGCACCTGGTATCGAACTACGGACCCCATGTTCACGAGGCCGAGACTCTACCTCCAGGCTACCGACGAACTCCTTAACCATTTTGAAGAATTTAGTAGTTTTTGGTAGTTTTAAACCTCCACATTTAGTAGTTTTTTGTAAAATAAAATCTGGTCACAACACTTAGTATTGTGCAATAGCAAGGCAGTTGCTGTTTGGTGTGAGCCAGAGCTAGTGATCCCCAAGAGAGCAAACAGTACATTGTCATTTTACAAGGGAATCATTATTTTTAGTTATTATCTTTTAACAACACACCCCTTAAGGGATGTGTATGAGTGATGGGATGGACAGATGACAGATACACTGTCATTCTGATGTCCGGTCTTTAATAAAGTAATCAACAATATAAATGTTACATTGACTCTATGAATACATAATATGTATAAAAATAATAATAATACAAGCAATCCTCAATAATATTGTTGCGTCTGTTTATGCGACATTAAAATTCAAAATTCTGTAAAAAAATACTTTTGACACAATTGGATGTCGGAAACTGGATTTTTTACTTACTAGAAGTGTAGATGTCAAACATTATTTTAAACTACTATAGATAAATTATTCCAATTGATCACACTCATCCATAGTCAACCTATTTGAATAGGTTGGTGGGTATGTTATAAACGATACACATACATATATTATGTGAACTTCCAGGAGTGCACAACACAGAGTTTCGACGCTTATGAATCGACTTAGGCTTGGTTAAAAGTACCTACTCTTTAAACTTAGGTAACTTTCCCAATTCCTCTGTATCATGCTTACCACATGACTTGAAATTTTTGAAACTTAGGATGATGTGTCCCTTTCAGCTCTGTGTGACCTATGGTTTTCCGTTGCTTAATTCGGGAGTGCGCATGATGTTGTATGTTAATAATAATAATACATTTTGAATATAAATTTATTTTAATATTTTATGGTTTTTGTTATTTATTGTTATATTTAAATTTTATTGTTAATCTTATATTGTGTTCAAAATGTAGAATCTAATATTGTTTTGTTAAATAAATGAGATATGAAATAATAATAATAATTCTTTATTGAAATAATACTGTTTACAATATTATATCACACACATGATAAAATATTTAAATATTTACAAGTATCTGTCTTTGTTGTAGCTAAACATGTTCGTAGCAATTAAATAAGCGAATATTCGCATATTTCAAAGTATTCGCAAAAAAATATGCGAATGTTTTGCGAATATTAAGTATCGGATATTCGGTAGAAGTACTACTGGATAGGGATACTTACCCGGTACATTGTAGAAAAGGGTACTGCAAGAAAATATTCTTCAAGAAAACCGAGGAGTTTTGAAATATTTTAAATTTCTATACCGTTTTGAAAATACGGCGACGGGGGGTAGAAATTTTAATGCAAATGTAGAAATTTAAGCAAGTCAATATTCGCTCTTCGAATTCGCAATCGCGAATGTCGGCAACAAATATTCGCATTCGAATATCCAAAATCACACATTCGTTACATCACTTATCCTTACATATTTCTTATATTTCCTGAGATGTTCATGATCACAGAGCGAAAGAAGAAAAATGAATTTCCCCGGTTAGTTCTGAAGGCTTTTTATATTTTCCGTGTTAGACCTGCTTAAGGGATCATAAAGTCTTTTAAAAGTAATTTCAATAATTGAATCGCTCCAATACTAATATTTATGTACCAAGAACAATAAAATAAAAGTTTGTTAACCAAGTAAGCTTTTGTACAATAAAAGAAAAGTGTGAGTTTGTGATAATGGTGAAAATTGTTTTAAACAATCATCTATTAAAATTTAAATATAACATTAAATAACAAAAACCATAAAATATTAAAATAAATTTATATTCAAAATGTAGAACCCCAACATTGTTCGAGTTGATTCTTCCATGATGTTCTATGAAATAGTACAATCATGGGAGATCACTTACAGAGCTACATACAGGGACAAAAACCTTCTTACTATCCTTGTGGACGATAGAAGTACGGCCTTCTGCATGCTGTATTTGAGCCTGTCATCTACTCCCAGTTTTCTGAGATTGCTTGACAGACTCTTAGGTATTAAACCATTCACAGACAACACTATAGGCACGATGATTGTGGTAGGTGTTCTCCACATATCTTTGATTTCATGAGCAAGATCAAGATATTTTAATATCTTATCTTGGTCAGCTTTATTTAAATTTATTATTATTATTATTATTAAAGGACACCATTTTCTACTGAGACCATTACAGCCGTCGGCCAATGCGATCCCAGAGAGAGCAAACAAACCTTTACAATAGTGTTTCCACTTTCCTTTTACAAATTCACCATATGTTATGTGAATAATATGTCCACATTCGGGGAAATGTTATTAAATAGTCGATTAGCTTGTGCTCTTAGTGAATCTGCGAGAATGTTTTTTTTTTTTTAATTTATCTAAAATTGAGGCGGTGTTCTCCCCAAAATAGTAAAAAAATTACCTCAAAAGTAAGAAATTTGGCAAAAAGGTAAAGGAAAAGTATAAAAAATTGACAACGAAGTGAGACGTTGGCCCCTCCCCCCTAAAAGTCAGATTCAATATAAGGTGGTTCTAAAGTTAAGAATATTATTCAACAGACACCTCATCCGCACAACCAACACATTGTGCAAATTTCTTTAAGTAGGTAACAGTAAAGGTGATCTGACGCTTACGAATAGGCTTAGGCTGGTTTAAGTGCACTTTACCCATGGTACCTTTACCAATCCCACCAATTCCTGTTTCAAACTACTACATAATATGTTCAACATCAACTATCAACTATCTTTATGATTGTGTTCGAGGATGTTGATAAACTATCGTTGATGATCTAAAATGGCCGGTTAAATAATTTATCTATCTGTTCTTATCGATAGATTATTGAAACTGGCCATAAATGGCACAGTCTGATGGTTGTGCGGATGAGGTGTCAGTTGAATATCATTCTTAATATCTTCACTCAGATATTTTGTTTGTATCCATATAATATAATCGTGAAAACTGAAACGATTCACACTGAAAAGATTCACACATGTGAAAGTTGCAACAATAGTCTTGAAACATAGAAGAAATCTGAAAGTTTCTTGCATATTATTTTAAATCTGCAAATCATAATTTGACACTCCTAGGCTTCTTGAGAAGCTAATATGGATTCACACTCCTTTTAAAACACTCAACAAGTAACTTATTTTATGTGCCGGCTGCGAATACAAATGAAGAACTCCAATGACCTCTAAATAGAAATATGTACATCATTTTACAACAATACATTGACAGACGTCCACATGTTCGGATTGTCTCTGAACGCATATAAGAAGCAGGAATTTAGAAAACTCATCCTCTCAAAACTCTCCACCTTTGAATGACGAATCAAAAACGGATACGCAGTAATTACTCCCACCTCCTCCTTCCAATCATTTTGTAATTAATAACTTATTGTGTGCCCTCTATACAAAGGAAAGCGGTCAAGACTAGAATGCGGGAGTTATCGGGCCATCAGTCTGCTGAGCTCGGTGGGGAAACTGTATGCAAGAATACTGATTGAAAGAGTTCGAAAAGTAACTGAGACGAATGTATGGGATGTACAAGGTGCCTTTCAGAGTGGTAGAGGGTGTATAGACCAGACCTTCTCCTTGCGAATAGTGACAGAGAAGCTCCTGGAGAAACACCAGAAGTTTTTTGTGCGTTTGTTGATCTCGAAAGATGTATGCAAGGATAGAAGGAAGTGGCGCTCGATTCTTTCTGCCTACACCGCGAGGGAAGTGGCGTGGTGGTATGGATGGATGGATTGAACTTATTGTGTGTTGGGCTAGTGTGATTATTGAGTGAGTGAGAGAGAATGTTTGTACTATGTAGGCATGTTAAGACAACTGGATTGTTAGGTGCCTATATCTTTTCAATTAATTATGGCTCATGGTGTTGGATGGTAGCTGACCTTTGAAAGACCCACTTTTTTCTGTACTACTGTTAGTTTTTGAAAGACTTGCCTGTTTCTTTCCAGTGTTACATTTTTAAATACGTGTTTATGTCTCTTTTATGCCTTGAAATAAATTAACGAATTCTAAGTTGCTGCCCCACCACAGAAAATCTTACGAACGCCAATGTAGTTATTCGTTATTTCCTACTCAATACATTTTCTTTCACGTTATCTACGCAATTAATAGCGCTAAATATCGTTAAATGCTGTGTCGGAAAAGCTATGTCTATATAGCTAAAGTTCTGTAAACAAAAACGAAGGATTTACTTACCCGTTATTATGGAAATAGGAGAGTAAACTTAAGATTTATATTCGCGGGAGAAGTTTTTCTTTTGTCTATTAAGCGAAAAACAAATAAAAAACGTTTAGCTTTTGTTTTTTATTCATGTCGGTATTTTGTTTTATCGTTTTTCTTTATTCGTTTCGTTCTTTTTACGAAAATATTTATAACAGAATTAAAGGAATTTCGAATTTAGATAAATCGATTCTTGTTTGGGGGAAATAATTTTTTTTTTTAAATTACACTACTTTTTCTATACTATCACAGCATATCTCGCAAGTGGGGTAGTCAGCAGATCAGCTTCATGTTATAAAAATGCAGGCTACCTTCTCTAACAAAAAATTACGGTATAGAGGATGGATGGCAAACTAAAATGTTTTTGAATTAAACAATTTTATTTAGATTTTAACAGGATTTCCCATAAATAGAGAAACCAGTGAACCACAAAATAAACTTACCAGTCATCCTCTCCGTGACCGTTATTATAAAAAAAGTAAGATATTCAAGATGGGACCTTATAACTGAATTCAATATGTATAAGTTATTTATTATTCATTTAGTTTATGTGAGAAAAAAATGGTTTAAGTTTTACATTTTTATAATAATTGAGTGATCTGGTTTATGCCTTACAAAGTTTTTGTCAAATTCATTAAAATTTACTTTTGCATCTATCTATCTTCTTTTTTTATTAAAAATCTTATTAAGTATCTATCTAAACCCTCACGCCGTATTCCATGTGGGGTAAGCAGACAGAACGGAAGAGATTACAGCTTTAAATCTTATTAATTAAATAGAAAGAGATAGTAAATTGACGAGGTTGAATAAGGATGAAAGTGGAAAAAAATGCAGTGAAGATGCAATTTATTGCTGCGAATAATGGTTCGTCAAACGTTGCGAAATAGAGTGATGAATGAGACGGATGCAAGAAGAGTGTTGTGGACATAATGCGCATAATTTTTTTTTATTTATTTTTATTTCGTTTATAAATACACAGTATACATTGACATTACAACAACAAAATAATACTGTATTACACTTCCCCACTTGGAGTGAGGGTAGGTACAGTTGTATAGTATAATAAATAAAATTTGACATTTATCATATTAAGTCATTAATGTCATAGTAAAATTTGTATTTTGTTTTGTTATCTTTTGGATTACTAATCATTCCAAGCCATTCCACAAAGCATCTAACTTTTTTTATAATAATAATAATTTATTCCTAAAGTGGCATTCACATTGCTTCACTTTGGATGATCATCCAGAGTGTCAGGGTCAAATTTGTTCACACTTGTTCATCCTATCGACTGTGCTCAGAACAAAGGCATCAAACAACAATTTTGACAAAAGTCGTTTTATGTTTTCAAGTCAATAATTTGTGTCTTGTACACATTCTGGTAAAAGGATTCAATCCCCAAACGTTTAGTTTTTATAGAAATACCAAAATATATTTTTTAGCTAGGACTTAATTGCAAATATCCAATTGAACAAAGGACTCAAACAGCATGAGTTTCATTATTAACACCAAAAAAATTCATCCAGTCATAATTTTACGGCGGGATAAAAAGCATCAAACCACATAACCCCAAACATGCGACATACATATCTCTTTAGCATGTTGCTTAAGTTTGTGAGGACAGAGGATTTAATCAACATTTTTGTTAATTTCTTGCTTATAACTTGGTAATTTCTGAATTGAACTAAATTTAAATTTTTATGACATAATAAAAAAACTGCATTACAAAAAGATGGTAAAATAATAATGACAATAATTTGACATTGATAATTTGACTCCTATAAAATTTAACTAATAAGGTTTGATGCCTTTGTCCTGAGCACAGTCGCTATGCTTTCTCTGCCATGTAACTCAATTTGATCATGTAATTGTGTATGTATGACAGAACTTAACCCTTTTGTATCGCACAAATTTAAAAGAAGTGTGTTTATCGATCAATTTAATAGATTTAAGAATTAAATGTTGGGATGTTTTGTTGTACTTTTATTTGTTTGCATGTATAATATGTATTATTGTTAAACTGTTTTGTGTGTTGTGAACTTTGAGTGACGCAAAGGTCATGTCACTCATTGCTGGTTATACAATCATAATAAATAAATAAATGTCAAAACTCACGGTATGTAGTTTGAAGTATTTTCTTAAAAAAATAATTTAATAAATAAAAAAAAAAATTACTAAGAATTGAAACAAATTTATATAACTCTGACTTTCAATACAAATTCATAGAGAATAAGAAAAATAGTAGGATAAAACTTGTTTATGGTCGATTCAGTGAAAAGACCTTTCATCAAAATTTTGTCGGGTAGTAATCGCTTTCATCCGTCATTGTTAGTTATCACCATTGATGAAACGCACCTTTCATTTTGGAGGATCATCGGAGTGAAAAAATGTGAACGCTCCTTAAGTTAGGGTCAGATTATTATTATTATTATTATTCTTGTAAATAAATTAGTTTTTCAAGTCGCGTAATATGAATTCATTCCATCATTCTAAACGTTTCATACAACAAAATACAAATGTTAGTAGAATCAAAATTGATTTACTTTCAGTGTATAAAATATCAAAAAAGCACTGTCCGAGGGACGCCCGGGCCGACGGAACCCCTGCGGACGGAAAAACAGTGCTCTTTTTGGCCAACTATCATTGGGCATTCTCAAAACATGTCCCAGCCAGGTCCATCGTCTCTCCTGTATTACGGAGATTACAGGTCTCTGCTGGGTGCGCCGGCGCACAGCATCATTTGTAACATGTTCATACCATTTGACATCCAAAATCCTTCTAAGACACCTGTTTTCAAAGCTTAGTATCTTCC
This sequence comes from Athripsodes cinereus, assembly GCA_947579605.1. NCBI lineage: Eukaryota > Metazoa > Arthropoda > Insecta > Trichoptera > Leptoceridae > Athripsodes > Athripsodes cinereus. The sequence goes on from OX388327.1 coordinate 18,155,110, forward strand.
GCTCCTGAGCCTTGGTTAAGTGCCAAGACTCACAGCCATATAGAAGGATTGGGATGATGCACGCATTGAACAAGCGACATTTTGTCCTGATGCTGAGTCCAGACGCCTTCCAAACTTTGTTCATGTTATTGAAAGCCCCCACTAGCTGCCCCTATGCGGATTGGTAATTCCGACCGGAGATCACCCTCTGGCGTTATGGTTGCTCCCAGGTACCTGAATTTGCTAACCTGAGATATTTGGGAATTACCAACCATTAGTGGGGTGTGAGTACTCGTGCATGCACTATTACATATGTACTCCGTTTTACCAGCGTTGATACGAGTCCCATAGACATACTAAACTTGCAACGCGGAACATTTTAACGGAATTTTTGTGTTCCAACATCGGTGACCTTCAAGCATTAGCAATGTATTGTCTTGACGTTAGCGTCAGTTTAAAACTGGATGCAAAATTTTACTGGCTGCATGACCGATTTTTTCTTAATTACCTATCTAGTATATCTTTGGTGAGTCCTCTTATTTCTTTTGACAAGGACCCTAAGGAACGTTTACAAAATATTGTAAACAAAATATTAATTAGGACTTTCATATTTATAACACGAAGTCATTATTAACTCGGTGGGTAGATAAAAACGTTTTATAATTTTACTTAGAGCTGGGATTATTAAATGAGTTTATAAGTAATAGCCCCGCCACAATCATCATCATCATCATCAATTCAATATGCCATGTTGTGAACCTCTTAAATGAAATTATCTCACAGCGGAAATAAAATTTATTATATTGGTAGCTTAAATCCACTTTAGTTCAAGAAATTGTATTCAAATTGACTGAATAATAATAGTGTTAACACCTAGAGATGATCGTGGATTTCACTTTAAGAATTTCTATGTAATTAATTCACAATTTATTTATTGTCTATGATGGTTGTATCTATATAAACCATTCGAATCTATAAATTTGTTTTGTTCGACTTGACAAATCTGGTGAATAAAGTACGTTCTCTCTCCAATTTTAACGTGTTTTTAATGTCAAATCGCCGATCACATTTCCAAAAATAAGAACCAAAGATCTGGCCAACAAATAGTTTACAAATGATAGCACACGTGTTCAACGGCTAGATGTGTTGATTAAAGTCTCTATCCATCTATACCATCACAACATACATATCTCACAAATTGTATAGTCAGTTATTTTATTTTTATTTTTATTTTCACAATATTTAGAATCAAACAGTCGTTATACAATATGTTGACAATTAATATATTTGACATGTAGACCAGCGAAGATTCCACTCTTACCAGAAATGTTTCAATCTTGAGGAAAAAAAAGTAAACGTTAAAATGCTCCAAAAAAGTCAAAGTAAATTTAACAGTTATATCTGGTTGTTGTTTTTCGGGTTTGCACTGAGAAAAATACTAACGAAATTTCATAACGAATCATTGGTACGTACTATCAGATTAGGAACAGAGATAGTACAAACGATTCATTAGTACGAATCTATAATATTGGCTTTTCGCAAACAAATTGTTGGTAAATTTACCAATGATTTGTTTGCGAAAAGTTTGTATGATAGATTCGTACTAACGAATCATATTTACTATCTCTGGTCCTAATCTGATAGAACATACCAATGATTCGTTGTGAGTATTTTTCTCAGTGTGCCATGTCTAGTTTTATTTTGTAGACGTTTTGGTGCACTTGCTGACCCCATCTTCAGGATATGAATTTTTACCTTCATATCCTGAAGATGGGGTGTTTGTTCATGGACACCGAAAGTGATCACTTAAACCAGCCTAGAGTCAATTCGTAAGCGTTGGGACACCTTTCTCACTTCTTCCGATTAGATTTTGCACAATATTTCATTGTGTAAACATGGTTCTCCAATCGAGATATCTGATTGGCTATTTTGTCGGCACCCAAATTCTGTAAAATAATAAAAAAAAAAATATAAATATTCTAAACAATCAATGTATAATTATTTTACTGGACTGTTTGAATATTTCAAAACGTTTTATCAAAATATGATTAGTATCATTATTATAAATAAAAATATTTACAAAAAAAATATAAAATATATCACGAAGGCTCATAATATTAAACTTGCTCTGGTAAATTAGAAAGTACCTTTATTATTTAGATATGAGCTTGGGGAAATTAACAGTCCAAATTCAACCCTAAAACTACCACCAACCCCTTACAGATACAAGACCACTGTGTATAATAATATAATAATACCCTAGCAAAGCGTTAATCAGAGACGGTCTAAGCTTTCTGAGAACCCCTGGTGAAAAATGCTTGCAGGGCCTCTTATTGTTATATTATAATATTACCTTTGTTGTATTATATGAGTTTTTTGTTGTATATTAAGCTGATTTTGTTTGTTCTCACTTTTTTCAAATTTGCAGCATTGATAATTTTCTTACTACATAAATTTCGTGTATTGGTTGAATAAATAAATAATAAAATATTGATCTGTGTATTTAATAATTATTTACCGTCACAACTTTCAATAATTTTGAGATCATCTTTGTTTTCGTCGTCTCGTCCTTCGAGGTATTTTTAAGAGGAACAAGGTAAAAAAAAACAAGACTATACTACAATCAAAGCGACGATGTATCAATTAATTAACATATTCCTACTACTGCATATTTTGGTCACATAATGAGAGGAGAAAAATATGCCATCCTAAAACTGGTCATAGAAAGGAAGATTGAGGGCTGTAGAGGGGTTGGAAGATAGCGGCTTTCCTGGCTCCAGAACATTTAAGAGTGGACCGGGATGAGAGGTGTGGAGGAGCTGTTTCGTGCTGTCTAGAACAAGAAGGATTTCTCCCAGGTGGTCGTCAATGTCGGGAAAACCCGCAAGGCACGTATAGAAGAAAAGATTCGTACTACAATTAATGTCTTGCAGTAAACCCAATACATTGTTTGACAGGCATGTTTTATCATGTCATTTTAGATCAATTAAAATGCATAAGGCAAATAAAACAGAAAAAAAAATTAAGCATTCACAACCATAAACCTATACCTATATGTTGTATTGTATTGTATATATATATATATTTATTATTATTATTTATATTTTTCTTCTTTTTCATACACTTGTATGTATTGTATATATCAAATTGATGTCAAAAGTGGTTGGTTGGCAGAAATTGCCCACGGCAATAAACCCGCCATTTGAAATATTTTTTTTTCAATAAAGTTTTTATTTATTTATTTATTTATTTATATGTATATACATGTATCTAAGTGAGTACTATCTACTATTAAATGAGATGGTGGGTTGTTTTAAGGGATTTAACTTTATATTTAAATGAGGCAATACTATAGTATGTTCTCACGCCGTATCCCAGGTAGGATAGGCTGAGAAAACGGGGCGCAATAAAGATCTATCTAATAAAATTTTATTTTAGGCCCTTAGAACTGTGGGTCCTTGACATTTATCATCTCGTTTGAAACGCCACTGTCACTACTGATGGCACCGTAGAACCTTAGAAACTTGTTTTTCTCACAAAGAAGACATTAACATAATTTTCCTTTGCGTCTTGTCCGTAGTTGTATACTTAGAATATAGAATATTGTAGAGTGAAATAAACAGTAGGTCCAATGGTGGTTAGACTTAGGTATCAATAACATAATTCTACGTTAATCTAGACACGTTCCATTTCAATGATTCTTTTCCTTCATTTATTTTTATTTTTGTTTTTCTATTCTTTTGTTCGTAACCTTTGAACCCGACTATGCTCAGTTTATTCGTAATATCAAGTAAAAAATATTGAATTCAAATTTAATTATTGTTTTTCGTGTCGAAATCCAGAAAACCAATCAAACTGTTTTTTTTTAATTCTATATACGGCACAAGGCCATTAAATATAAATTGTAGTATTGTTACCCTCACCCCATAGGCTCATCACCAGTTACGGAGTAGGTCAATTAGATATCCACACCTCCCCCTTGAAGATGCCAACCACAACTGCAGGTGAAACGTCGGGAAACTTTCTAGCCACCATACCACGGTCATACAGCCCGGAACAATGTATTTTGTATGTATTTGTCTCATGCTTGGGATTTTAAATTTACATGTCTGGCGAAGTTGTTGCATTCATTGTTTGTTATTACATATTGGTAATGATAGGGGACTTTACTGGTCCATTTATGGCTTTATATGATTCTGTTTATTGTTACCTATTTATGACTGTCTGTATCCCTGTAAAATGTATTAAATAAATAAATAAATTAATAAATAAACAAGTAAGTTCATATGATCTAAGTTATATAACTTTAAGTTATCGTCAGCATGTTCAATTTGAAGGTTATACGAATGCTACAAGCCATTTATGATTGTAAAATTGGAGTCACGGTGAATCTTACTCGATATGAAATTTTTGTACGATATCATACATGGTGTTGTTGATTCCTCTTACTTTAGTGGAAATGGCTCGATTCGTGTGCCGATCCCAAGGCAAACACGAAGCAATGTTTTATTTCATGTTGAAACATTTCTATCAAATTACTCCAGGAACTCGGTTGTTAACCGGGACTGGGAAACATAAAATGAAGGTTTTGACCACCTGGATATTTTCACAATGTCGTGAGGACAATTTATTCGCCGGGGCCGTAGCACAGAGGAGATCCGCATCCGTATCCGTATTCTCAAAAATCTTTGAAGACGTAAATCTTTTCGTCGTCCATATGAAAAAAACTTCATCACAAGAGAATTCGTTTCTAAAATTAATATATTATACAATAATTCTATCCTGGTTGGTAAAGCACGTACGCCAGTTTGAAAATGTGGACATGCGAGCTGTCATCTCCATGCCAACAAAAAATTACGACACTCATAATGGGTGGCAAACCTTATCACTGTGTCCATCAAATAAATCCTACGTGGAAAAACGACATTTACGCACGATATTTTGTTTCAATTATTTTAAAAGAAGTTTTACCCAAAGTTAAGCTTTTTTACAATCAAATAATTGATTGATGATGTCATTTGTAAAAATCTAAAATTAATTGTCATACCTATACCAAAAAATAATGATTATTATTTTTTCTTGTTCAAAATTAAGATATATCGATATCAGCATCCGCATCCTCCAAAATTAAAAATCTATCCGCATCTCCATCCGCATTCTCTTAACAGTATCACTCCAAATCCTCATCCGCAACCGCATCCGCAAAGTGGCATCCATTACAACCCTAATTTAAAGCAACAAACATAACATATTATTATGTAGGTATATTTTCCCTTTATCACCATCACTAACAGTGATAACAAACTGATGTGTATCTATCTCATTTCCTTCGGGAGGACCTTACTGAGAACTTTACATACATTCCTTTCGTCAAAATCAGATCCTAATTTACAGAAAGCTCACTTCGTGCCTAAAATGAGAATATGTAAAATAATTAGGAGAGGAATGATTATATGCAAACAACGCATATTTGTAGAAAGAGGTCTGCTGGTTACCCCGCTTGTGGGATACGACATGATGGTATAGTACATAAGTGCAGCAGTATTTTTATAATCAATTGGCAATTGGTATTTTGGCAATCCTTCTTTTAAAAGAATTGAAACACAATATCGCGCTTCTGCGATAAACTCGCCCGTTGCACAAGTTTTTTTTTGTACAGTTAAATTGAATATTTTCATATGTTGTTTTTTTTTGTGCAATAAAGTTTATTATTATTATTTTTATAAGGACTAAAGCGTTTTTTTTTAACATACATAGACAATTCACACAGATCGAGCTAGTCCCAAACTGAGATGAATCTTGTATTATGGGTACTAACGCGACGATACACACATATACATGTAACACCCAGACCCAGGACAATTTGAAAAAGGTCATTCATCACTTAGCCCTGGCCGGGAATTGAACCCGGGACCTCGTGACTCTAATTGGTGTATCAAAAGATTTTTACAAGTATAACACATGCAACTATTTAATAACATTAGTCCACAAACTGATAGCACATTAAGTTAACAAATTTAGAACAACACATTTTGATAAATGAAAAATAATAGAAAGAAAAAAGAAATAGAACAACGAAAACAAAATATGTCCATAGGTATACACACATAAAATATTCAAAAGAAATACAAATAAGTTTATGTACATAGATATGCAATAAAGTATGTATCTTACTTGATAATGATATAAAGATAAAAGAAAGCTTATTAAAAGAAAAACGATATAAATAATTAATGAAAAATAATAATTAATTAAGTGTCGTTATGACACAAAAGAATACAAAAAAAAAATAAGCTCGGACAGAAAACAATACAAGAAAGACTAACAAAAAAAATGTACAGTATATACGAAATTGAGATGGTTGGAAAATTATTATGAAAACGTGGTCTAGAAAGTCTATGCTTGTGTCTTTAGTTGTACAATTATTAGACAAAGCGAAATGTATCAATTTTTATTTAATCATAATATGTATTTTCTTCTTTTTATTCTTTAATAGTTTTTATTTTTAATATTATAATTAATATGTTTCAAATTATGTTTTTGTGTGTTATGGGGTGATTACATTTGGCGAATATCACCAGGCGAATTTCACAATATATCGCCAGACGAAAAAACAAAATTCGCCGGACACCCATTGATCGTCACACCTGTTCACATAGTCCACCGATATAGAAACGATCTGTCAGATGCGCTTTGAGTTTGACATTGTTTTAAAAATAGAGATCGCGAAGTGTTTATTTTTAGTCAAAAATGTTATAGTAGAGGTTATAAGACGCCTTTTTATTAAGGAAACAAATGCCATAAACCAACAACAAAGATGACAGCTGTCATGAAGCGGGAAACATTATAAAATATGTAGGTTACGCATGCGCGAATCGTTCAACCAGAGAAAAAGTTGGAAGGTGGTTAACTTGAAACGATATCGTTTTTACTAGTTTTTATCGATATTTTGGCATCCTGGCGATATCCGCCAAATGTGAACAACACATTAGCGATGGCTTCTTGTGCGATATGCTAGTGAGAACAGATGAACGAGCGGAATGTGCGATACTTAAATAATTGACTTAACTGTGGTTCATGTTTGTAGATGACAGCTGAGCAATGAACGACTTATTTTTATTTTTGTAAACCATATTTTTAGTTGTAGTCTGTTTTGTACTTTTTACCAATAAATAAAATAAAATGAAAAATATATTGTTTTGCTTCATGTTGCATATAATAAGTAAGCTCGCATATTTGAAGTATTTTTCATTCAGATTTTTCACAAAAGCTTTATATTCAAGCCTTTTTACCACGGACCGGGTCGAGATTAGGGAATTCAACATCCCTTAAGTAGAAAATAAAAATAAATTAGGGTAATTTCGCACCGTATATACATAGTATCATGATACGGGTTTTATAACAAAGCAATCGAAACTTGAATAAAAATGGGATTACCTATACTTTTTTTATTAAGGTAATTTCATTATTCTTATGTTTATTTATTTCCCACCTAAAAGAACAACAAGCTTTTTTTTAAAGTTTAATTTATCGACTGACGGTTCTTGGTGGAAGTTCATATTAATAATTTTTAAAATCTTCTTCTTCTTTTCGTGTCGGTCAGCAACGACAAACAATAAAAACACCAAATCCACATCTACACTCCCATTCCCTCCCAGAAAGCAACAACTTCTCTTGCAGCTTTTTAAAATGAAACACGATTAGTATATAGTTATTCCACTATTGCCTTTATTTATTTTTGCGAGCCGGCTTTCAAGAGCTTCCGCTCTCATCGTCAGGCAAAAGTAAAGGCTCGCTCGCATCGTCAGGTAAAACTTTATTTTTGTCTGACGATGAGAGCGGAAGTTCTTGAAAGCCGGCTCGCAAAAACAAATAAAGTCAATAGTGGAATAACTATATAACTATATTTCATTTAAAAAATATTTTTTGTTTTTCATTATTATTGTATATGTACTGTATTCATTTGTAATATTTATATATTCTTCATTGTACATACATTGATTATTAACAATTTAATAAAGAAATGAATTGATATTTTCTACTCTTATTTGTGATTTAATCTGTAGTAATTATGTCATGTACTCTTTTGTTGCAAAATATCTTATTTATTTATTTATTTGTTTTATTCTTCTTGCACATCATCATTCACATAACAAAATCAACAAATCAGTTTACAGGCCCACCGGGCAGAAGACCGGTGGGCTGCCCTAAAAGAAGCTGGCAAGGGAAGGTGTCGAACTTGTGTATTGAAAGACTTAGTTTGGAGTGGCCAGAGGTCCTGGAAGCAGCGGTGGAAAGGGATCTCTGGAGGAGATACCTAGGCGCAATGGGCCTCCAACGCAACTAGGACAAGGGGAAAAAGATGTTACTATTTGATATTCTCATTTCATGTTTTTTTTGTAGTAGATTTGTAAGCACAATTTGTGATTACTTTGATCCGCAATCTTTATTGATTAAATCTTGATGAAATATGTTGTTAAGTAAAATGTGCTATTGTTTGCTTGGTTAGTGAATAAAATTAAAAAAAATACCCGAGACTCCATAGAATAGAAAATAATAAATAATTTTATTCGAAACAGTTCAAATAATATATTTTTCAAGAAAAATAATAAGATATGTAGGTACTCCCAGGAAAATAATTTACAGAAAATATTGTTCAACTAATGTAATAAAATAGCTTGAAAGTTTATTATTTAGGAAGATGTCACCCCCGTGTATTGCTGAGCGCCGGATACTGTCAGGTGGGATAAACAAGATAAAGTGAAAGAAAAATGGGGGAAAATTGTTGATTATAAATTCTTTTTATTTATTTTCTTCTCTCTTATGGGTTAGTTGGAAGATATCGCGCTTCTGCGATAAACTATTTATGTGCGATAAATGTTTGTCTTGTTTAAATTCTGCCATGTTTATTTTTTTATGTTAATTTTATGTGCAATAAAGATTTTTATAATATAAACGCGACTGCAGAATTGCCATCCACACTTCTCAGCATTATACAACCAGATAAGTCTTCATGTGATCAGTCATGGTCACACAAAAACTTGACAGTCTAATGCCGAGAAAATTCACCTATCCAGATATCCAGGATATCAAAGGATTAGGCTCAAAATGCGGGTTCAAAATACCAGCATTGTGCCTGAAATATCTGTGTTCAGAAACTTTTTAACAATATTACAGGTGTTTATTATAATAGATTTGAGAATTTTTATTTATTTATTTATAATAATACATACGGCTTACGCCTTTAATACATAGTTATAAACAACAATTATACAACACCACCATCGTATCAAATTAAAATCAAAACAAAAACAAAATATACTGCATCACTTCAAATTATAAAAATAAAAATTAAACACATTGTGTCACATAAACCACATAATAAAATTACAACATATCAACAGCATCATGTCAAATCATAAAAAAACTGTATCATATCTAACCATAAAATAAAGTTACAATACACTGCATCACATCGAATTTCAAAATAAAAATAAAACACACTGTCATGTCAAATTATAGAATAAAATTACAGCACATTCATCATGTCAAATCATAAAATAAAAATAAAACATATTGAATCATATCAAACCATAAAATAAATTAACAGCACACCACATAAAATTATAAAATAAAAAAAATAATAATTAACCGATAAATATAAATTTTGTGTGAAAGAAATTATGTAAGTGAAAAATCCGCCAACTGTACTGACATCTGTGTATAGGAAAGTGTTAAAAAAAACTTGTTTTAAGGGCAAAATTCAACATTTCTTATTAAAAATAATCCAAAAAAATTGATGAAAAGTTCTAAAATTCTTCTTTTACTCAAACAAGATGAATTTCTTTATCACTTTAAACACTCCAGCACTGTACCACATATAATAATGAATTTTCTTGTCAACGTGTTTATGGTAGGTACCATTATTGCTATTGCGGATTTACTCCTTAAAGACGGAGACACTAAGTTGAAAAGGGTCAGCCAAAGGTTAAGAACCACATTATATACATTAGCTGCGATGTTGACCTTTTATTAAACTGTTTACATTTAATGTGCGGATTAGAGAAGGCTAATCGTATTAAACGATTCGGAATAATAATTTGTCGTTTCAAACTTAATCTTAAGTTACGAGTACTAAACAAAGAATAGATAAATAAAGCATTTATTTGTATTTAAAAGTTATTTATGATATTAAAACAAACAAACCAGCTTAATGAAATCCTTTAGTTTATGCCAACCTGCTCGGAAAAGATCAGAGCCCGAAAATATAGGCGAAAATTCGTTTGTAGTCGATCGCCAAGTGCGTGTTTGTCTAGGTGCTGATTTCAGTAATAATAACTTTGTAATAATTTTCCAGACCTGAGACTGTCACATTGACTCGCACACTGAGAAAAATACTCACAACGAATCATTGGTACGTACTATCAGATTAGGACCAGAGATAGTACAAACGATTCATTAGTACGAATCTATAATATTAACTTTTCGCAAACAAGTCGTTGGTAAATTAATCAACGATTTGTTTGCGGAAAGGTAATATTATAGATTCGTAGATACTAATGAATCGTTGGTACTATCTCTGGTCCTAATCTGATAGTACGTACCAATAATTCGTTGTGAAATTTTGTTAGTATTTTTTCTCAGTGCATGCGTTTTAATCAACGCTGGATAGTCATCTTTTGAGGAGTATCAACCCCTATTTTTTAATAGCGATATTAGTAATCTAGAATTAATAATGTATATAGCAAAACAACCTCTTCCGGGTCTGCTAATATTATAATACAAAGTTTTTTTTTTTGCTAAAGCATCGTTTAAAAACACTTAATGATTATTGAATTTTTTGTCATCCAAAACCCCATGAAGTTAACAGAAGGTTATTGAAATTTTTTGTTGTACCTAAATGTAAAGAAATATAGCAATGAGCTTTTTTGTCAGTAGTTTTATACAAAACTTCTTTTGTACATCTAATGAGGGTGATTTACGTAATAAAATGAATTGTCATTCATACAATAATACCTACCTTGTATTGTGAAGATACTAAGCTTTGAAAACAAGTGTCTTAGAAGGATTTTGGATGTCAGATGGTATGAACACGTTACAAATGATGCTGTGCGCCGGCGCACCCAGCAGAGACCTGTAATCTCCGTAATACAGGAGACACGATGGTCCTGGCTGGGACATGTTTTGAGAATGCCTAATGATAGTTGGCCAAAAAGAGCGCTTTTCTTCCGTCCGCAGGGTTTCCGTCGGCCCGGGCGTCCCTCTTTCACAATACACTGTTCCTATGACAACGATATCAGAGTGCAAGGAATGTCGTGGAAAGAGGTGACGCAATTGACGCAGAGACGCTCTGAATGGAGGAGGCTGGTTTCTGCCCTGTGCCCCCGAGAGGAGCGTTGAGGGCGATGATGATATATTGTGAAAGTATTCAATGTTTTCCTGTGAAACCCATTTTTTTTAAATCATGTACTTAAGTGTATTTTTAAGAATAGATGAAGGAAGGATGACGAAGAGTGTGTATATACATTTGAAAAAGGAGTGTGAAAAACCGTGGACGTTCGAGAACTACGTGACTGGAACACGTGGCTCAAATTCTCAAGGATAGCCGCGTGTTGAGGAAGACAAGTAAGACAAGCTGTGAATGAAAAATAGTATGAATGTGGAAGAAGTGAATGAAGTATGTAAATAATATCTACATAAGCCAATATGGCGCTCTGTCATCTCTGCCTACTCTACATGGGATACGGCGTGAGGGTATGTATAATCAGTGACTACTTATGGTGAACTTCTTTAAGCTTTTATCCATTAACATAAACTATTCCCGGAAGGGTAGGAATATCGGATACTAAACATACTATAACACTTAAAGTTGTTTTAAGCTATTCACATAAGCTCGATAATTCTTACAATGTCACGGATATAAAGGACTACCTAGGTATGTAACCGGAAGCATCTTGACTTTAATTACTGCTGTTTAATAGCCAATGACAGTTGATCAAAAAGAGCACTATTCTTCCATCCACAAGGGTTCCGACGGCTCAATGATAGTTGGTCAAAAAGAGCACTGTTCTTCCATCCACAAGGGTTCCGACGGCTCAATGATAGTTGGTCAAAAAGAGCACTGTTCTTCCATCCACAAGGGTTCCGACCAGGGATGTTGCGAATATTCGCATCCGCATCCGCAAATGCGGAGCTTCCGCATGTATTTGGACATCTGCATCCGCATCCGCATCCGAAATAATCGATGCGGATGTTCATGCGGATGCGGATTTATTTATTTATTTATTTATTTTCTCGAAGGGAACAAACAGTCAACACAACAAGTATTACAACAATTAAAATAAAATGAAATATGGACCACAAGAGTCCCCCTATATTACCACAGTTTAAAAAATTCAAAGCAACTAAGACAAACACACAAAACCAACAACAAAAACAAAGAAATATAATAATAAGATAGGATAAGACAAGATAAGAGAAAAGTTAAACATAATGATCAATCAAAAAGTTAAACAGAAGGATGTAAGACAATTTGCGACAAGAAAGAAATGGGGCGGGGCCGGCGAATGGCGCGTGCCGTTTGCACTTGACATTTGCCGGTTTTATTTTATTATTGCAAATAATAAAGAAGAAAAAAATATTTCGCCAAAAAATCCATAGTATTATTGTAGCAAAAATTTCGTCACATATTTGACAGTGGGGCCTACCAACTAAGATAGTTCTTACTTTTTTTTCTATAACATCTTAAACATCCGCATCCGCATTCGCATCCGCATCCGCATCCGCGGATGTGAGCCTTCAAATATCCGCATCCGCATTCACATCCGCGGATGTGTAAAAATCGACATCCGCAACATCCCTGGTTCCGACGGCTCAATGATAGTTGGTCAAAAAGAGCACTGTTCTTCCATCCACAAGCGTTCCGACGGCTCAGTGATAGTTGGCCAAAAAAAGCACTGTTCTGCCGTCCACAAGGTTTCTGACGACCCAAGCGTCCTTCTTTCACAGTACATCATTCCTATAAAAACGATATCAGAGCGCTGGGAATGTCGTGGAAGGAGGTCACGCAATTGGCGCAGAGTCGCTATGAATGAAAGAGGCTGGTTTTTGCCCTGAGCGTTGAGGGCGATGATCGTGATGTTTACAGGACAGTTGAAACTTGCATAAAAGAAACATATTTCACTCCGATAACGTCAACAACATTTTCATTTCCAAATATTTTTTATTATAAAAGCTGCTGTAAAAATCAAGTATTTTCTTCAAGAGTTGAATAAACAACATTTTAAGCAACAACAGAAAACAAGAAGTGTGTACATTATACGGACTATAAAGAAAAATGAAAAAATCGAATAATCTTGGACTAAAACCCTAGGCATCTGAATAAGTACACAATAAACCCATTTCAGCTTGCAAATAAAAACAATTTTAAGCCTCCACTTAACAAGGATTAGTGATTCAGAGCTTTCTGAATATTTTCAGAATGTTTTCTGAAAACACTCAACAATACTTATACGAAATGTTTGCAAGATTCTTATTGCTTGTTTATTTCAACGTATTTTTTCACATTTTTATAAGTTATTAAAGTTTAATCAAAAAAGCTTTGGACGAAACAGTTATAGCGGAAAAAGTGGTATAAAAAAAGCTTTTTACTTAAACCCACCTTATATCAACGAATAAGAGTTCTTTCGTACTTACAGCTTTTAACTGATGTTGTGCAGGAGAAACTAGATAAATAAATAGATGAATTATTGTTATATTTTTTTTGTAGTTTGCTAATAGACATTGAATGAGAAATTTATGTTTTTGTTTTTTTTTAATTAAACGTAATACATTGTGGATGTTTGGGTATCTCGTTGGGAGCTTCTGTGTCAGCCGGGTTCACCCCCGACTGACGTAGGAGTCTCTTAGGGTTGGTTTTGTCCATTGTGGCGTTGGTGCGTATGGCGAACTTGTCTTTTCGTTGTGTCTTCCTGTCTCTCTTGGTGGAGAGCAGGTTTGGTAGGGATGTCCCTTTCAGGAGGTTTAATGTTTTCACACCATGTTGGCGCTGGTGACTCTCGGGCTCGCGCCCTTTGAAAGCCTAACTTCACGTCTTTCGCGTTTAGCGTGTAATTATTACATCGGGTTGGATTTGAATCTAAGTCATTCAGTTTCCGGTTGACAACCCTATCAATTAGATTGTAGACCAGCTACCCTTATAAACCACTAAAGAATCTCCTTGTAATTATATCAACTATAAGAAGTGTTCAATTCAACAGTGATGAGGCATACCATCATGAACACCTTGTTTATTATTGGCAAGGAGAGAATAAGGGAATTCTGCTGATAACCAATAGCAAAATATGAAAATCGTTGAAAAATATATTGAGCGAAGAAATTGTCTTCCTTTTAATGTAACAATAAGAAAAAATAAAATGACATTAGTTTTAATTTGCTTCAAATAATAATATTATAAACAGGAAAAAATAAAAGAAAAAAAAGAATAAGAGAAAGATTTTACTTAGAAATGAAGACCTCTCCACCCTGCTCATCCTTTTGCTTTCTGAAAACCTTTTGAAACGTTCATCTTAACATTTTGACAAAGGATTTTAAAAGCATTACAATTAATATTTTAAGAAATAAAATTTCTTTGCTTACCTTTAAGATTATCAATAATTTATATTGTTTTTTTTTATTCATTATTTTTTACGATATTTTTTGTGCAAGATCAGAAATTCAGAGATAAGAATAATATTTTGTGACATGAAAAACATTGTGAGATGGAGTAGGAAAGGAAGGCAACCATAGAGATCGGATGGCTTATGTATAACAGGATGGTCAAAATTAATTTAAGGAGCCACCAGCTGGTTCATGTTTATAAGGAAGACCACAAAAAAGTGTCGGTTGATAAATTAAACTTAAGTCATCTTGATTCATTATAAATAAATAATATTGTAATAACTGGGCTTAAACTGTCAACAATAAGCTCGTTATTTATATTATATAGGCGAAGCGTTTAAATTTATTATTCTGTTAAAATCCGCTAAAGCTTTATTGAAAAAAGAAAGAATACATAACAAGACAACAACAAAAAATACAACCTCTAGTTTGAGGAAATGAATTTATTTTAAAAATAGAGGCAAAAGGAAATACATAGGTACGAATATACCTGTTTTCAATAATATAATAAAAAAGATTTGAAAAGCTCAGTGTTAAAAAATGTATCGAATTCCTGAAATTAGTTTCAGTTTCAGGATTTCAAAATCCCAAAGGATGTTTATTCGTTCAAATAAATATATCTGTACCTGAGAGCCATTTAGTCTTAAGTACTAAAATGCCATTTTCAAATTCAATTTTTTAATCGAAAAAATCTCAACCTTTTACTAGTAATAAGCTGTATATAGTATATACAGCTTCTTACATAGACCCTATAATATAGACCCTAAGCATTTCTGTACTTAAGACTCACGACTAATGTGTTATTTTTGCTTTTTTCGTAACTTTGGCATTTTTGTCAAAAATGCACTTAAGTCCTAATGGCTCTCAGGTACAGTATATATTTTCCTAAATCTAATAACCTCACAATAAAATAAGAGTTTTTATTCGTACAAAGGAGTTTTTATTTTCAAAATTTATTTTACATTTTCGGTATATACGTAGGTATATAAAAATAGTGGCGCGACCGGTAATTATTCCGTGGAGCATCCGATAAAGAGTTGGTCTCCCACTCTTCTTCGTACGTTTTAGGCAGGTGTTCGAAAAAAAATAAGACATTTTACATCTTAAATGCAGTGATGAGGTTTGCCACCCATCCTGAATGTTTTGATTTTATATTGGCACGAAGAGGACAGCTTGCATGTTTGTTATATGCAGTTGGTCTGCTGGCTACCCCACTTGTGGGATATGCGGTGATGGTATAGTAATATTTATACTAGATGCACCTACTATTTATACTATACTATCACGGCTTTCCCTGCAAGTAGAGGGTAGCAAGCTGATCAGCTGCATGTGATAAACATGCTTGTCGTCCTCTCCGTGCCAACAAAAAATTAAAACATTCAGAATGGGCGATGAATCCCATCGCTGAATTTAGGATGTAGAAAGACTTTATTTTTCGAACACCTGCTTTTTATATGGTACTCACTTTTGTCTTATAAGGACATTTTCAATGAGGACTCTCTCAATAAAAAAACACAAAGTGGAAAAAACATTTTTTTTTTCATTATGGAATTCCGGTACCTAAACACCGACACTGTGAATAAATAAATTATTCTTTTAAATTTACATGACATTACTTGCAGTTGCTCCACTGACTACCCCACTTGTGGATATGTCGAGACGATAGAATAGTAGCATGACATACAGTAGTGGGTGTGCCAAAAGCAGTGTCTCTTTACAAGCTAAAATTAGTAAATAAATTAACCATCTTATAAAACAAACATCTGAAATCACCATAAAATGAGAGAATAATAATCTATATTGAGGCGGTAGCAAGAGCAAGAACCTACAAACCCATATACCTACCCTTTTATCAGACAATGCAAAAATCCTGGGTTTTGTTTAAACACATGCAACACTTTTATTTATTTTATTCTTCATTGTACATACATTGTTTACAAATTAAAACAGTAATCATAGAAAATATCAGTTATACAATTCAATGCACAGAGGGCGAGTTTATGTTGTATTGGCACACATTTCACTCTTAGTACTGTTTGTAGCGGCTGATGAAGTCATACAGTGCTCTGCCTCGAGTGGACCTTTTTGCAAGCGAAGTGCGAAAATTACTTTTTCAAATGGCGATAAAAGCCTTTAAAATGCACATTTAAAAATATAAAAAAACCGTAATTTTTCTAATTTTCTGTACAATTTCTTCAGCTGAACTTTTTTTGTGAAAGTTCCCCATCGAAGAAGTAATGTGTGTATTTTGCTTTGCTATGTGTATTGACGTGGGTAAGAAGGAAGAGATCACTAATATAGTGATAATCTCGCCACTGCATATCAATAGTTTTTTTTTATGTAAATCACTTTGTTGATTTTTTAATATTAATGATGACGTTCCAAATAATAATAATAATAAAGACAATTTATATTTGGCGCCGTTTAATGATCCGTGACCATCTCAAGGGCGCCATGACTTTTCTTGAAAAGCAGTGTTTTCAGCTTACTCCTGAACGTTGCAGTGGGCTGGTTCTTTCTTAAATCCGCTGGTAATCGGTTCCACGCGGTTGGCCCCGCAACGCTAAAGTTCCTCTCTGCGAATTTGGAAGTGTCTGCCCTGTTGGGCTCCACAAGCTTGTTTACAGCGGTGGAAGCTGATCGCAGTGGTCGCCTCAGAGTTTCGTCGAGGGGACATAGCTCAGCGAGGCATAGAGGTGCTGTGCCGTTCAAGGCTTTGTGGACCGTGAGGCACAGCTTGAACTCTACTCTCAAAGACAATAATAAATTAATAAAAAAATAAATTAACAAATAAACGTTCGAGTTCGTCGGTAGCCAGGAGGTAGAGTCTCGGCCTCGAGCACAAGAGGTGCGCAGTTCGATCCCAGGTGTCGGTAAACTCCCTTTTCACCACACAAGCTTTTAGCTTTCTGAGAAAAGTGTATAAATTTGTTATTTGAGTTTATAACAGAACTCAGATATATCTTTAAAAAAAAAACAAATATAAAGATATATTTAGGCTTATTACAGAAACCCAAGCACAGCTTTAGAAAAAAAACTAAAATGCCATTTCGGCTTATTGACCCTTGTTTTACCTACAACTTATCCATTACAATAAAATTATTATATAAATACCACTGAGTAAATAATATAAAGTTATTATTAATATCATTTCTTGAAAGACGATTTCCAAAACCTGAAAATACTGAAACATGAATGATTGTGAGCGAAGCTTTCGTAATAATTATAAATATTAATGAAAGTCATTTGCATTGTTTCAGACTGAATAATTCAAAGTCGTACCTACATAACATTATTATTTTAAACATTTATGTGACAGTGTAAAGCTTCGAATATACAGGGAGCGTAAACTTACGAAATCATGAAAAATTCTGATGAAATAAAATGTTATGTGGGTTTAGTGTTAATCACGACGTGGTAAGATGGAAGCAATCACTATTTTAGTGATAATCTCGCCACTGCATATCATCACATTCTTTTTATGTAAATTGATTTGCTGATTTTTTTTTTGCATAATGATCACATTCTTTTATGTTAGTTGTATAAGGTTGTATTTGGATTTGAAATACAACCTTATTCACATTTCACAGTAAACTAAAATCTTGTGTCGTGAAAAAGGAGTTCGTCGGCACCTACTGACCCCCTTTTCACGAGGTCGAGACTCTTCATCCTGGCTACCGACGATTTTTTTTTATTTAAATGATGATGTGCAAAAAGATTAAAATAAATAGGTAAATAATCAAAATTTAAAAAGTTCTAATTATTCAACGAATACTTCAAATATACTTAGTGCAAAATTCACTTATGTGGTCGAGTTTTGTAAAATTTCTGATTATCTATACGGCAATGCAAATAAAATTGATGTTTAAATTCTTAGTGATTTGTTTCATTTTTTTTTTTTAAAGTAAGATTTTCTTTATCATGCCATATCTCACAAATGGGGTAATCAGTAGACCACTTTAAAATAATTGCTGGTTCCGGTGGACCCCTGTATTTCTACTCCCCCCCCCCCGTCGCTAAATTTTCGAAATGGTAAAGGAATTTGAAATATTTCAAAAACTCCTCTGATTTCTTGAAGAATATTTTCACACAGTACCTACCTTTTTCTACAATGTGCCGGGTATTTGTACCGACTATTGTTTATGTCAATATCTGGTGCTTTTACCGAATATCCGATACTTTAACTATGGATTCGTGGACCCCCTTTTACAACTCTTGGACCTCCATTTTTTAGTCACGCCATCGTGGACCCCTGTCGAGTCTCTCGTGGACAGGGTCCACCTGGACCACTTTGGGAATCACTGATCTAAACAATATAATAGTACAACCAATATAAATCATTTTTTGAACCACTCTAGGTAGGTATGTTGTATGTGATACACACACATAATTATGTGAACTTCCTTAAGGAGTGCACGACACAGAGTTTCGACGCATATAATATATGCGTCAGCATTATATCGGTGAGTGTGATCAATTGGAATGATTAATGTAGAAATATGATTGACATCTACAGTCTGTTCTAGTAAGTAAAATCCAGTTCCCGAAATCCAATTGTGTCAAAAATTGATAACATAAACAACAATATAATTTAAATTCGTCCATAATTCGTAGCTTTCTTCAACCAATGGACGTGAAGCTTTATAATAATTATATGTATAAAGATAGGGTTGAAGAATTGAAGTGAGTGACGGCGTCAGGATTGGTGTAAGTGACAGTTTTCTACCTGAGTTTTATTCCTAATGTTGACACATGTCTGTTCAGAAAGCTTACGGAGTATATACACACTAATAATATACTTTTTGAAATAAATAATTTTATTTCATGTTTTTGTTGTCTAGCCCACTTGTGGGATATGCCGTGATGGTATAGTTGTAGTAGTAGTAGTAATTTTATTTCAAAAATAATTGAATGGACACATTTTGTTTTCGGTTATTTTGTTGCCGGTGGGAGCGATTTTGAAACTACCACGGATATGGAAATTTCTCACCCTGTCTAACCTTATTATACCAACAGCCCATCTGAGCATTTTTATCTCGTTGGTATTTAGAGTCTGGGCGTGTTATTTTATTTAAACACATCTACGGCTTTCGCCTTTTACATGTTGACAACAGAAAAATAAAAGTAACAACAAGTTCGTCGGTAGCCTGGAGGTAGAGTCTCGGCCTCGTGAACAAGGGGTCCGTGGTTCGATACCAGGTGTCGGCAAACTCCCCTTTCACGACACAAGCTTTTAGTAGCTTACTGTGAAAGATGTATTAGGTTGTATTTGGGTTTATAACAAAAACCCAGACATAACTTTTTTTTAAAAAAAATCCAAAATAATATAAGAAATTATAATAAAAAAATGTTTTTTAATACAACAAAACGACAGTAAAAAATAAGAAGAAATTATTTCGTTTGTTAAAAACCATAAATTTATTTTCTTGGAAGGTAAAGGTTTTGATAATTATTCTTCATTCATTTCTTGTCACTTTTCAGCGTCCCGACGCGACATTTTGAAAGCTCGCTATAATATTTCATTTATACCAATAACAATAATAATTTTGGGTTATATTTTAAAGCAACTGTCACTCATCTTAATGTAATTAAATGTTAAAAAGGTTATTTTAGAACAGTTTACATCATCAGTCAAGTCAGATTTTTAATATTAATTTTATTATTAAAAAAACCCAATTCCCGATATCCAACTGTGTCAAAAATTCATAAAATAACATTATTTTACATTTTGTTGTAAATTTTTCATATTTTCGTTAATCCAACTCGCACGTACTTAATGACTTGACTTAGACATGCTATTTTTATTATTTCTTATTGTTTTGATTCATAGTATTCAAGTGTACTTGAAAAAGTTGTATTTTTTTTTTAAAGATATATCTAGGTTTTGTTTTGAACCCAAATACAACCTAATACACCTTTCACAGTAAACTACTAAAAGCTTGTGTCGTGAAAGGGGAGTTTGCCGGCACCTGGTATCGAACCACAGACCCCTTGTTCACGAGGCCAAGACTCTACCTCCAGGCTACCGACGAACTATTCTTTTGTTATATTTTTAAATTGTATTTTTGTATTTTTTTCTTAGTAGGTATTGCCCCAGAACAGATCTAGTGAGGCAATATATTCTATAATGTAGTTCTTTATAATTGTTTGTATGTACCTACAATTTTGGAATAAATAAATAAAAATAAAAAAGTATTATGTGTGATGTTTTACGTTTACTTATTTTTTACAGGATACTCATAAACTTACAAAAAAGAGTGTAGGACCTATACTTTGACGAAGAATCCATGATTAAGAAAATAAACTTCTTGGTATTTTTATATTTACAATCAGAAACTAACACTCGATACAAAATATCGAAGTGTAAAAACTTCTAAGAGATAATTTGCAAAATCTTGCATGTTCTTATAACTTCTCCCCTTTTTAATTAATTTTTTCGTGCTTTTTTCGCAAGCAGCACTTAAAGCTCGCTTGTTGAACCGTCCTAACTACCGAAACCAATTATTGGACTTTGAAAGTGAAGAAAGAGAGAGAAAAATATCGAAATCTTTCGGAACTCTTATTTTCAGGTTTTCATTCAGCTAATGAGATGGTTGAAGAGCATTCGCTTCATTGAATTTCTTTCTAACCATAATTGTAAACCATTGTAATCAAGTAAATTTAATTAAATTCTTTGTTAGAAATTAAATTGTAAACTTCGATTTTGGCTTAAATTAATTTATAAGCTTACCAATTTAAAGAAAAGTTTAATGTTTTATTTTTGTAAACTAAGGTTTATTCAGTTTAATTTATCAAACGACGGTCTTTGGTGGAAATTTTTATTAATAATTTTTAAAATGAAACACGTTATATAGTATATTTATTCCACTATTGACTTTATTATTATAAAGAGGATATACTTGTCTGAAAGAAAGGGTGTGAGGAAACGCGGGCGTCCGAGAACCACGTGGCTTGATCACGTGGATCAAATTCTCAAGGACGGCCGCGTGTTGAGTAAGAGGAACCAAAGTGCGTGTATGAGAAACTGTATGAATGTGGAGGAAGCGAAAAAAGTGTGTAAAGATAGATCTGTTTGGCGTTCCGTTCTCTCTGCCTACCCCACTTGGGACACGGCGTGTAGTATAGTAGACTTTATTCATTTTGCGAGGTGGTTTTCAAGAGTTTCCGCTCTCATCATCAGGTAAAAGTAAAGTGAAGCTTCATTACAAGTTCGGGATGTGACATATAGAAAACAATAGATAAAAATAATAATATAAAGAGATGAGTTATTATCATGTATCTTTCAACTTATCAGGTCATTATCAATCGTAACACTTTTCTCTCACGATTTATAATCTATAACAGAAAGTAACCCTTGTTTTACCTAATTATGGAATTCCACTTAGTGTGCACCGACACAATTCAAAATTAACTAGATTATTATTATATTGGATGATTTGTTCGGCGCCGTTTAATGAAGCATCCATCTCAAGGGCGCGGGAAACTATGTTGGAAGAACGAAGTCTTCAGCTTGCTCCTGAACGTTGTAATCGGCTGGTTTTTACGGAGGTCCTCGGGGAGTCGGTTCCAAATGACGGGTCCTGCAACGCCAAAAGCCCTATCATAGAAGCAAGACTTGTTTGCCCTGTTGTTTTCGTCCAGCATATTGGTGGATGTCTTAGCTGAGCGTAGAGGTCTACTTGCAGGTGTTTTGAGAACACAGAGTTCAGAAAGTGACTGAGGTGCCATTTTGTTCAAAGCCTTTTAGACTATAAGGCACAGATGTTTGTTTGAATGTGAGATATTTGTTAATACTTATCATAAAAAAGCTCAGATTTGACACTTTATTGCGGAAACACCCACATCTAACAAAATGCTTCTAAGATATCAGTTTGATTACTTTTATCGATAACTTCAAATATTGATTGACATATTATATTATTGTGGGTAAGTATTAAATACAGAACATCCTGAACCGAGACAATTACAGAGAAATTCTTTGTATTTATACGGCATGCGTTACAAATTGTCGGCACAGCAAGAATCAAATAGAATACTTAAAATTAATCTTTTCATTCATACTATCAAAGCATTTTAGAACTAGCGGATTAACTGCACGCAACAAACACGCAGTTTGCCCCTTCTGTGCAAGTGGAAGTTAAGATATTCAGAATGGGTTTCAAAATTAGTTATTTTCTACCTATGTTACCTACTGAATAAATTTATAATACTTCTGGATAGGCATTCTTGTTTTTTTTGTTAAATCAACACATTTAATATCCATTAAACCATTGCTATCCCAAACGGAACACAATTTATTTAAATATAAATATAACACTTATTTATAGTAGGTATATCCACAGTGACTTTTTATTGGACGCGAGCCGGATTTCAAAAGCTTCCGCTCTCATCATCAGGCTGGCGAAAAGTAAAGAAATTACAATGTGGTGACGAATATAAATAATATATACTTAGTATGTTATTGAATAGCAAAACAAAAGTAGTGATTGAAAAGTAGTGATGAACAAAAGTAGTGGTAACAAACAATTGAAATAGAGTACCGTTGTGGGCGGATTTAAGAAAAACATCTCAAGCATTTGCCTTTCAACGATATTGGGGAAACCACAAAACCCCATCAGAGATGAGCATTATTTTTTTAAGCACAATTTATTTATTTATTCTCTACTGTACATCGATTACAAACAATAACATATAAGGTAAACATTCAAGTTAGATACAATACCCTATCAATATACAGAGGGTGAGTTTATCGCAAGGGCGCGATCTTTCCAACTAACCCGAATTCACCAATTTGGTACAAAATATACTGATACAAAATAAATAGATATGAAATTTCAAAATTTATATTAATAACAAGAAAAAAAATAGTTGTAAGTAAATAGTTGTAATAAATGTAAGCATGTTACATGAAATATTGTAAAACCATTTAAGAATATGATGATTAAAAATTTATTAAACCTGTATGAGACAAATGTTTACTTGATAAAAACAAACCCACTCTTCTCCGTAAGTTTTCGAGTGTCCTGTAAAAGGCAGGTGTTCGAAAAAATTAAGACATTTTACATCTTAAATTTAGCGATGAGGTTTGCCACCCATCCTGAATGTCTTGATTTTATATTGGCACGGAGAGGACAGCTTGCATGTTTCTTACATGCAGCTGGTCTGCTGGCTACCCTACTTGTGGGATATGCCGTGATGGTATAGCAGTAGCAGTATAGCAAGCAATAGATATCTCAAAAGATAATTTATATATTTGTAGCATCCTTCGTTAACACAATATATACTATCATAAATAAAGAAATACTAGCTGACAAGCCAAACGTTGTTTCGCCATATATGTACATTATGCCATACATTTGCCAAATACTAAAATCGCTTTAAAAAATATGGGTTGATGATAGTAGGGTAAAAATTTAGAGCTGTATGTATATTTTTATTTTATTAGATAATACAAACAAACAGCTTTTACATTTTATATAGTACAACAATACTACATTTTTCACAAGCCAGTGAAACTTGTTAAATTACTTTATTTAACACTATGTTCCAAATCAAAATGATAACACAAATAAACACAATTGATGCCTCACCATAAAAAAAAAATTAAAGTATTGTCCTTAAAAAAAATTAAAAAATTCAGGGTGGACCACCCTTAACTTTTAGGGGTATGAAAAATAGATGTTTACCGATTCTCAGATCTACCCGATAAGCATACAAAATCGGTTCAGAGAAGTATGATAACACACATCGTGACACGATTATTTTATATATTAGATGTGTGATTTGTTATTTTAAAAATAAATAAATAAAAAATTTACACACAAACATACTGAGACTTTTCTGACACTAACTTAAAATTTATTTTCCCTTAAAAATATCACCGTCATCATTATTCATGTACCAATAAAGTGGGTACATAATATAAGAAGATGAGATTTTTCACTCAACTCGAGATGTGATAAAAGGAAATAACAGGATGATAATAAATGACTATCGTTTGTTTTAGTGAAACAAATGATATTATAATAATGTGATCACCACTCTACCAAATTAAGTTAATGTTATAAATAATAATGATTATATACTATAATATGCGAAGTGTTTTGTTATTCCGCTGCCAGGATAATTTACAAAGAGAACAAGCGCTGTGCCTATTAAAGAATCTACATTGACTGACAGTCCCAGAGAGGGCGGTGTTAAAACTGTGTCTTATGGTCTACAATCAGTGGTCTCGAACGTCATTATGCAAAATCGGTAGATCTCCCAACAAAAATCGGTATATTTGTATCCAAATTCGGTATACGTCAACAAAATTAGCTTTTTCTACAATGTACCAGGTATTTGTACCGACGATGTCAATATTAGATACTTTTCCTTTTACAAAAATTTCTACCCCCCGTCGCCGAATTTCCGAAATGGTATAGGAATTTGCAATATTTCAAAAACTCCTCGGTTTTCTTAAAGAATATTTTCTCACATTGAAGAAAGATCCACCACACACCCGGATACCTCAGGAGTCTTTAACTCCTACTTATCCGCACATTCAAACCAAAATTGTCCTCACGGGCGGGCCATTAGGGAGGCCTGAAGGGCCGGCCGGCCAAAACCGCCGTCGTGGGAATCTTTTATATTACTTCTCTCTTCAATGTCCCTTCTGGGTGGTAAAAATGTTTATTGAGTTATTATACAATATATACAAGTAAAAAAAGAAAGAAAAATAAACAAAATGATACAAAACGTGAAGCAAAACAAATAAAACATGGTAATAAAATATATACACAAATTGGTAAGTACAGAAGGCCGAGGTGAGGTGTCCAGAGACGTGCTGTTAGGCGTTTAAAGGGCGCGACCCCGAGAGTCGCCAGCGCCAGCATGGTGTGGAAACATTAAACCCTCCCAAAAGGGACATCCCTACCAAACCTACTCTCCACCAAGGGAGACAGGACGACACAACAAAAAGACGAGTTCGCCACACGCACCACCGCCACAATGCGCAAAACCAACCCTACAACGCTCCCACGTCAGACGGGGGTAAACCCGGCTGACGCAGAAGCTCCCAACGAGATACCCAAACATCCACAAACCCCAAAAATGCCTTTAGGTTCCTTGGGCATTGCAAAACCTCTCCAAACCATATAGGTCTGGGAGTGTTCTCACCCATATCATCTAGCATTGCATCTCTAGCATCATTCATCACAGAGCACTCCCATAGGATATGCTCGGCATACTGCGCCCCCAACCCACAAACACACCACGGATTCTCCGCAAGGCCAAGGTCATACAACTTGCCCTTTAGATCACCGTGGCCCGTCACAAGCTGGACGGCGTAGTGATTTAGGGAAAGGAAACGCCTCTTCATTCTCTCACATACGTCGGGAAGAAAACTGTAAACCAATCTAGCAGTTCTCCCCCGATCCCACCTATCTTTTTCTACAGTGTACCGGGTATTTGTACCGACGATGTCAATATCGGGTACTTTTCCTGTTCAAATTTCTACCCCCCGTCGCCGAATTTCCAAAATGGTATTGGAATTAATTTGAAATATTTCAAAAACTCCTCGGTTTTCTTAAAGAATATTTGCTCGAATACATAAGTATCCGGTACTTTTACCGAATACCCGATACTTATCTACCGATTATACTTGCTTATCGACAAATAATTAAAAATCGGTAGATTACTAGACCATTTCGGTATATCGGTAGGACACGGCCCATTTCGGTATAAATACCGAAAAATCGGTAGGTTCGAGACCACTGTCTACATACAATGTCTTAAGCAGTACAACACCTTTATGGTCGCTAGCTGATCTCTGCCCCGTAGACGAAACTCTGAGGTGACCGCTGCACTTAGCTTCCACTGCTGACAACAAACTTGTAGAACCCAACAGGGCAAACACTTCCCAATTCGCAGACAGGAGCTTTAGCGTTGTGGAGACAACTGCCTGGAATCGATTTTACTCTTAATTTGAAGCCCCGTGTATGGTTGCGAAACTTGGAAACTTAAGGTTAACATAATGAACCGGTTGGAGGCATTCGAGATGTGGATTCATCGAAAAATGCTTTGAATACCGTGGTCAGGCTTAGTGCCTAATACAGAAGTCCTTCGTAGGGTACATACGAATAGAGAGCTCCTGACAAATATTAAGGTTCGTAAAGTCTCATATTGTGCCACATCCTGCGAGGCGATAAATATCGGCTTCTGCAGTTGATAATAGAGGGCAGGATTGAGGGACGTTGTGGAGTGGGAAGGAGGCAGATATCATAGCTGCGTAATGTACGGCAATGGACCGGAATAACACAGATGATAACATTCTCCAGATCGCCAACCTCAGGGGGACCTGATACGGTACTGTTAGAAGAAGAAGATTGTTCTGTGAAGGCTGATTAGCAGTAGGTATATTTATGTAATTTGAAACAAGTGTTTCTTTCTACTATTGATTATTAATTCCCAGAGAGACGAAAGACGTCTCTCTGGGAATTAATAATCAATAGTAGAACGACGTCGAAAGACGTCTCTCTGGGAATTAATAATCAATAGTAGAAAGAAACACTTGTTTCAAATTACATAATTATGGAATTCTACTACGTTTGCACAGACACAATTAATACGTTGGTATATTGTTTTAATAAATAAATAAAAATATTCTCCTTCGAGGACTTCAGTGCACGCACATGAATAATATAAGATATTTTAGGTTATTATTTAGGTTAGGTTAGGCTAAAAAAATCTCGGAAAAGTGAGATCCAATAAATTATACATAACTGTACCTATATCATAATATAATATTTCATTATGTTCTTCACTTCTATCAAGGAAATTATTATTAAAATAACGTATCCTTTAGAAGCTTGGGAATGAAAAGGTATTGAGGTGGAAAGGATAATATTATATTATTATTACACATGTGTTGTGATGTGAGAAGAGAAAATTCTCCAAAGAAATTTCCCGAAAACGAGAAATTTCTCCGAGAATTTCTCCTCTGATGGAAGGGAAATTTCTCTCCATAATTTATTCTTAGTGGTATAATGACCTTTCGCCCAGTACACTTTGCAGCCGACCTAATTGATCCAATAATTTGTGGGGCTGATTAAGGCCCAAATCAGAGATTATTAACACTTTTTTCCCTGTAGATACGCACCTGCAATTTTTTTTAAATATAGGCATGTGAGGTGTCAAACATCAAGATTTTTCATCAGTCATATGCACTTTTTTCTATGTAGGTACCTAACATTTTTTTGTTTCCATAATTAATTGTAGCCATATTGGTGATAAATTGTCTCAACATTTGTACATTGTTATTGATTGATTGAATAAAGTTTTTATTATTATTATACTGTTAAATAAAAAATTAAAAAAAATCTCCGAAAATTCTCTACTTCGTGAAATATACCGAGAAATTTATCGGTAAATTTCTCGAAAAAATATTTCTTGAGAATTCCACACATGTGTGTGTTAGTAAATAAGAAAAATCCTTGTAGGCACGTAAATGAATAATAATTATTTATCAGCCAGCGAAGGGTGTTAGATCTTACTACATATTATATAAGGTTAATTTTATTATCAAGGATGTATTACACAAAACGAGTACTTGAATTAGTATGTTAAGTATCTACAATTCTACATATCATACAATTAATAAAATATCCATGGTTTAGAGCAGTGATTCCCAAAGTAGTCCAGGTGGACTTCCAAGGGTCCACGAGAGACTAAAGGGGGTCCACGAGGGCATGACTAAAAATAGGAGTCCACGAGTTCTAAAAGGGGGTCCACGAATCCATAGTTAAAGTATCGGATATTCGGTAAAAGCATCAGATATTGACATAAACAATAGTCGGTACAAATACCCGGTACATTGTAGAAAAAGTTACTGGGAGATAATATTTTTTAAGAAAACCGAAGAGTTTTTGTAATACTTCAAATTCCTATACCATTTCGAAAATTTAGCGACGGGGAGAAGAAATACAGGAGGTCCATCAGAACCAGCAAAATTTTTAAAGTGGTCCATGAGAAAAAAAAATTGGGAACCTTTGGTTTAGAGCACAAACAACACATATTTTCATTCATACTAAGTATGTATGCAAATTACAAAAGTAACAATTTAACATTTTTGGTAAGCATTCTCTATTGCACAAATAAAATAACTGCAAATTTATTGCAAGGTTATTTATTAGATTAAGTAAAATGTACATTTGAACGAACAAGCATCCTTTGGGATTTTGAAATCCTGAAACTGAAGCTTATTTCAGGAATTCGATACATTTTTAAACATTGAGCTTTTCAAAGCTTTTATTTTATTATTATTGTAAGTAGGCGTGTATTTTTTTGCTTCTATTTTTAAAATAAATGAGCTTTTTAAAAAAGAATACGTGTTTTGTTGTGGTTTTATTATTCTTTTTTTCTTACAAGACCACAGCAGATATTTTAGTTGTGAAATGTTTATCGGATGTACAAGTAAATTCAACCAGATTAATTAGCCAGGGATAAGTTTAGTATTACCCCTAGGGCACATCGCTATATTTCCAAACCTTAAACACATTTTCTATTCTTCTCTTATTATAAAATCTTCGTTCTGGTGCACTTGGTACGTTAACTATTCCCACTCATCGAACATCTTTTGTCACATCTTCCTTCACTATACATGCAGCTCGGTTATGGAATGAATTGCCTTTACTGATCAGACTTGCTCCTTCAATTTCCATTTTCAAAAGTAGACTGAAACATCACTATCTTGCTCTCAATAACCCATCATAATTCCATCCCCTTCCTTGTCCCCCTTTCCCCATTCCACTTTATGTATGTATTATATATATATATGTATATATATATTTTTTTTTGTATGGGTATATTTATTTATTATTTTGTATTTTTCTATGGTTCTGGCATATGTACTTTATTATTTTTCTTATTTTTTTTTTTCAAACATCATGTTGGTTGGCAGAAATTGCCATTTGGCAATAAACCCGCCTTTTGTACAATGTACTTATTATTGTCACAATAAAGTTTATTTTATTTATTATTTTATTTATTTATTTATTATAAAATGCTTCGGCCGTTGACGTAAATAAATAAATAAATAAATAAAATATTAGAATCAGTCATTTGAGAAACGCCATAAGTCAGGTTTTAAGAAGATATGATTTTATTATTTTTTATTTGGGTCCTTTTTCTTGAAATGCACGTTATTTCACTTAACAACCACGTAATTTTTACCAATTTGATACAAATTGAGCTGAATAACTTGGCCAATCAATAGAGAAACAGCGTAAGTCAGTGAATGTTGTTACTACACTAAATGCATTAACGTCAATTCCCAGCTGAAACTTTACGCCAATCACTAATGTGGATGAAAATGATGAAAATTAGTGATTTTTATATGTTTAATAAATAATCCGGGATGAAAATATTGAGTTTTGTTCCCTGAAATGGTGTTCATTTGAGAAACAACATTAGTCGAAAGTTTTTAATTAAGAAATTAATGTACAAATAAATTATTTTAACAAAAAATAATGTGCAGATTAAACAGTGCTTAATAATATATTTTTATATTTTATTTAACAAAATTAAAAATGAATTTCCACAGCGTAAACACAAAAACACTTGAATTATTAAAAAATAATGATATATAATAATATTAAAAAACACTGTAAGTTACATTTTAATTTGAGTAAGATATCAACATTTCATTCAAAATTTTATAAAAAAACAGTTTTTTGTGATTTCCTAAAAGTTTATATTGATTGACTTATGGTGTTTCTTAAATGACCGAATCATTTACTCGATCGACTAAGAATTAACTTATTTCTAACTCGATACAAGACTTGGTTGGTGTAATGCAGACATTACATCATCACAGGTCCTCTCATACCACTCTTCACAATATTTCTGGAGATTCCAGGGAGGATATTCCGGAAAAAAATACCCAGGTCAATCTTCGGACATAATAATATATGACCTGAAAACCCAACCTATATAAAGCTGTTGGTTGACGATACTTTGATTGACAAACTTGTTGGAATAAGAAAAACAAAATAGTTGCTGAAAAAAATCAAATGTATTACACATTATCATTATAGGGCTTGTGGTATCGCAGAACCCGTCGTCTGGAATCGACTCCCCGAGGACCTTTGTAAAAGCCAATCGGTTTAACGTTCAGGAGCAAGTTGAAGACATTGCTCTTCCAACATAATTTCCTGCGCCCTTGAGATGGATGCTTTATTAAACGGCACCGAATAAATCATCCAATATACATAAATACATACATTCATAAACTCGACAGCCTTGGGTGGGCCTTGGCTGAATCCAGTTAGAAGTATTTTCCACTCTCGCCTGCCCTTTGTTTTTGTCTTCCAGTTTGTGATATGAAGTGTGAATACATTGACGCTAAAAGAGTCCATCCATCGCAGTTTAGGCCTTCCTATTCTCGTCCTTGTGGTATGAAGTGTCTATTACATATAGGCCCTGTTAAAGGACAATATTTGAAGAACATCACAGACATACATAACATTCTTTACTTATTTAATTCAACGGTGAGGTTTATCACCCATCCTGAAAGTCTTATTTCTTATAATCATGGATAATATGACCTTTATGCTATTTACGAGCAGAGAGTATAAGCTAATCCCTTTGAAGAAGTGATTGTATAGATGGGTGAAAATAAGTAAAAAATATAAAGGTAGTTATTTTAATATCAGTGTTTCTTAATTTTTATTCTGTGAAGTAAAATAACGGAATGGAAGGATATTAACAGCTGTATCAAAATTAATGCTAGGAATGATTTTGCTGACAGGAGCCCTTCAAGTGAATTTAAGCCCTTCTTTTAAAAGATCCTGATAAAGAGTATGGATGATACAGGAACTGACATTTTTGTAACATCCATAAGTGAAGAAGGATGCAACTTATTAATTGTGTCCGTTGTTCATAGTAGGTCAGATAATGACTTTATAATGAATTTCTTTTTATTATTAGAAAACAACACCATACTCTACTGGAACCATTACACCCTTCGGCCAATGCGATCCCAGAGAAAACAAAAATTTACAAAATAGTTTCCACTTTTACTACAAATTCTCCGTATGTTATATGGAATATGTCCACATTCTGAGAAATGCTATTAAACAATCTAACCGTCTTAGCCACTGGTGACCCTGCGAGAATATTTGTTCGGCTTGTAGGTAGATAAAACAGCATGCTGACGTGAACGACTATAGGACGCCGGTATATAAAAATTAAACTCTCCCAGTACCTTCGGATTACTAATTATACCATTCAGCAACTTGAAAAAATGCCTCGCGTAAAACACGCTCCTACGATGCTCAAGGGTGTTATATCCAAGACTGCCCATTACAAATGCAGATGGAAAGAGATATGGGTAGTAGCCATATGTAAAGTGATATAACCACCTCAGAAACCACTTTTGCACTCTTTCCAACGTCAAAATGTACGAGTTTTCATGAGGACTCCAAATTATTGATCCCGATTCGAGAATGCTTCGCACAAGTGTATTGTAAAGCAGGGTCACCGTATTCTGTTCTTTTGTAGTAAATACTATATAACCAAATGGATAGTTGTAAACAATTCAAATTGATAATGACCTGATAAGTCGAAAGACGTCTCTCTCAAAATTAATAATCTATAGTCGAAAGAAACACTTGTTTCAAATTGCATAATTAAGGATGCAACTTTTAGTGTAACAGTATTTCTGATTTATTATTGTGTAGCAACACATTGTCAAACATTAGTATAGTGTGTGGATGAATTCTCCGGCCAACAGAGCAATGGTATTTTTTAATTTGTTGGCTCAGAACTGTGACATATTTTCTCTGTCCTACAGAGAGTTCGTTGCCTTAATTGAGGCAACGAGCATTCTGTGGTGATCTTTTGTTTGCTTATTTGTTTTTGTTTTAAATATTATGAATATTGTGTTGCTATGTATAAATTGTATCTCTTTGCACATCGCATTGGCCTAAAGCTGTAATGATGTGCAAAGGAAATTTAAAGAGAATAATAATAATAATAATAATAATAATAATAATTAGAATCCTCCTCAGAAATATTTCATGTTAAGACCTGTTTAAATTGAGACAAATCTCTGCCTTACCTTCCTTCCATAACGGCCTCCAAACTGTAAAGATCCTTACAATCGAACAACGTATATCAAATTTTCGTTTGTCTTTATAAATGTGAGAGGTATGATGATTCGCCCTGGATTTTTGAATTTAGAATATTCAATCGTATAGGCCATAAGAGAACTGTTCTTTCGCCTATAAGGTTTCATCATTTGTATGAAAATATAATTGGAGCATTTGGATTATCATGGTTAGAGTTGAATCAATTGATCACTGTTAGCCCTCAGTATCCGGTCATACAGATACTTTTATCTTCCAATTCTCGCTGACTACCCCACTTTTGGGAAAGTATGCAGATAGTAGTAGAACAAATCAGAATAGGCGAGATAGTGGTATTGGGTAGAACCCGATGGCTTCTCAAATTATTTCTTTTATTTTGGGATTTGGTGGTTACCTTACATGCGCTTTATTATTCAATTCAATTTTATTCAAGAAATATTTTTTTAACAATATGTATTCACATATTCAAAATATAACTATTAATTTTTCCGTGGATATATTTTCGTCCCCAGTCATCCTAATTGTGTATAAGGGTATGCACACTTAGGATGACATGCTGGTATAAGGGGAGCATTACATTATTAGGTACTATAAAGGTATTTGCACTATTTATTATAGTTTCATAACAGTCTTAATTTTAATTCACTTTTACAGTCTTATTTTTATTACACTATATTACTATACTTATTTTTATTACACTATTTTAATATTATTACCTTTTGACCGGTGACTGAAAAAATAAAAATAATTACCAAAAACAAATTGTACCAAAACAATTGGAAGAAAATAACAAATGGTAAAATCCAGGTTCATCCAAAGAATACGGGTGTAAAAGCTAGTGAGTACTTTATTTTATGAATTACTACGACTACCCTTGCGCTTATCTCGCCTCTGTCACCACCCGATAGCTAGATTAGCCATTTAACTAAATGGCTAGGCGATCAGTAAAATGTTGACTTTCAATTAATTGGCTGGCCGTTTCATTGAACCATAACGACGTGTCAAAAGTTCAATATTCTCAATAATCTAAGCTAGCCCGATTGTTGAATTTTTTAATTCCAAAACAAAATATAAGTAAACAAAAGAACAACATTGTGGAATAAATTATCCCACTAGAAAAAAGTCTGTTGTGGGGCAATAAAAACAAAAAAAAAATCAACACTTACTTGTATACAATAAATCAAAACAAATTTAATTTAATCTTTTAAGATTTGGTGTAGGAAACTGCCGTGACAATAGAGAACGATGGGGCTTCCTACAAGACGAATCCGGAGCGTGTGACTGTGGTGCAGCACAGACCATGCCACACTTGTTGGAGTGTCCATTGTGCCCTGTCACATGAACTATGGAGGATATTTTTGACGCATCTCCACGTGCTGTACGTTTTACACAGTACTGGAGATCAGTTTGATTGGCATTTCCTTGATTTTGACACGATTAATTAATTAATTAAAAAAATAATAAAAATAGTACATCATGTGTGCGTCAAAAATAATAATAGATCATCATTTTGTGCGTCAAGTCATTTAGAACGTTTACTTAGTTTCTTTACTTGTCACTGTGGCGCTAAAATCGTTAAGCGTTGCGTTAAACAATCCGGCTAGATTTATATTAGCCATTCAATTGAATGTCGGCGTTGACCGCCTAGTCGTTAAGTTAACTGGCTAATTCAACTATCTGTGGGCGACGTCAGGTAGATACTATTACTACCGTACCTTATAACTAAATACTAAATTTATAGCTTCGGATGAGATTTTTCTTATTTACTACTCGCCTTTGCCATTTGAATGAATAAAATATTACAATACGTTGCAGGAGTGTCAGAGTATTTTCTGTATTAGGAAAAATACAAAAACATTCGCTCCACTTTTGTAATTTGTATATTAAAATAACATAGAAAAATATATGGACAATTTACATAGATTGAATTAGATATTTGGAGGCTGTGGGAGAGAGCAGAAGACTGGTGGACCGCCATAGAAGAAGCTGGCAAGGGCAGGTGTCGAACTTGTGTGTTGAAAGACTTGATTTGAAGTGGCCAGAAGTCCTGGAAGTAGCGGTGGACAGGGATCTCTGGACGAGGTACCTAGGCGCAATGGACTCCCGACCCAACTAGGACAAGGGGAAGAAGATGTGTGTATGTGTGCATGAATTAGTCCTAAGCTAAGATAAATTTGAGTCTTGTATTTATTTATTAAGAACAAACAAACGCCAACTGGCCCAACATATACATGAAGATATGAGAGAAAACAAGCAATCCATGAACAATGTACAGATTAATTACAGGAAGAAATGCATTTTGTCCCGAGTCACCCCATCCGAAAATCCCACCTATGTATGAGTCCTCCAAAACACTCACCGCAGGCTTAAAACTGTCGATAGTTTCCAGTAAATACAACGAGAGAAGCTAAAAGGTAGCGGAGATCAGGGAGGAGTAACCCAGACATTCCAACAAAACAATTCAAACATAGCATTCAGTCCTAAGACAGCTTGGATAAGGTCATTTTGCTAGTTTTTTAAGTGATCTACTTAAAATTTGCAAAACATTATTTGTGATTTTGATCTTTTTATTTCTTATCAACGAATGTGTCAAAATTTGTCATTGCATGCGTTGTTGTTTGTCAATTATTTTTTATTATATTTGTTGTGTATTTTATACATACATACCATCACGCCGCTTCCCTCTCAGGGTAGGCAGAAAGGATTGAGCGCAACTTCCTTCTACCCTTGCATACATCTTTCGCTTCCGTCACTGTCATACAATTCCTCATACGTGTTCTCCTGTTCAATGTACTCAACACGTTGCCGGCCATCTTGTAGGATCTGGTTTAGATGATCTTGCCATTTGATCCTCGGCCGTCCACGTCTCCGAGCACTATTATTATAATAATATATTCTAAGTCATTCTGTCCTCATTCATTCTTTCCGCATGCCTAAACCATCGTAACTTGTTTACATTCATTCTTGTTACTACACTTACTTTCATTCCACATTCTTTTATTGTATATTTTACTACTTGATTTTATAATATACTAGCTGGCCCGGCGAACTTCGTACCGCCTAAGAATCAATGAACGATTTCATACATACATCTTCTTCCCCTTGTCCTAGTTCGGTCGGGGGCCCATTGCCCCTAAGTATCTCCTCCAGAGATAACTGTCCACCGCTGCTTCCAGGACCTCTGGCCACTCCAAACCAAGCCTTTCAACACATGTTCGACACCTGCCCTATCTTCTGCCCTATCTTCTGCCCTCTCCCACTGACTTTATGAATGATTAATATTATTAATCTCTTTACAAACTCCCGTAATTGTCAAAGTGTGTCATCGAAGGTATAGTGTAAAAAAATATAATTCATTTGGAACTTTCGCAGTTTAGCGGCCCCACCCGTTGTCGAGTACTTTTTTCCATGTAAAAGTAATATTTTCGAAACTTGAGGAAATTGTTGCCATATGGTGAATTATTTTTTGGTCACCAAATTTTTGGAAAATTCTTTTATAGGAAAAAAAATTCGCAACTATGAAACTTGAGCGGCCCCACCCGTTGTCGAGTAATATGTACGGAATTTTAGGAAATTAATTTTCGAAGTGGATTTTTTTGCCGGCAAATTAAAATAATTCTACATATATGGCAACAATTTCCTCAAGTTTCAAAAATATTACCTTTTCTATGGAAAAAAAAGTACTCGACAACGGGTGGGGCCGCTAAACTGCGAAAGTTACATTCATTTTTTTTTACACAGACAATTCACACACATCGAGCTAGTCCCAAACTTAGATGAATCTTGATTATGGGTACTAACGCGACGATACACACATATACAATGCACTATATACATATATATGTAACACCCAGACCCAGGACAATTTGAAAAAGGTCATTCTTCACTTTGCCCTGTCCGGGAATCGAACCCGGGACCTCGTGACTCAAAGGAAAGAGCTCCGCGCCACACCGGCCGACATGAACAATTTATGTTGAACAATTATACTTAACTCAGATTTGTTTATAAATTATCTGCAGTACGTAATATAATTATGTAGGTACTAACTTTTTTTTCAGGTAGATTATACCTATTCATTTAAAATTTATAAAAATTCCTTCCATGATTTTTTAAAAATTGAAATATCAGAACTACAGATGTTAAATTGTATGGATAACGATTCTAATTTGAGAATGTATAGAAAAATTATCATATAAATAGGCCAATCTATAAAAAAAACTTCATTGTTGATTTTGTATAATTCTCCATATTGCATTTTTTATTGAAATTAAAAATGTATGGCGTAAATAATTTTCTTCGTAATTTTTCTTCTCTGTCTGCAAATTTCACTACACAATCTTGCATCAGAACTACCTACATGAACACATTCTTATTTTCATCTTTAATAGCACAATTTTTGGTTCAATAATAATTTTTCATCTGCAAAAATAAAATACAATTTCAAATATAATCTGTGCACGTCCACATTTATGTGACAGAAGATCTATCGATACATAAATATTAGTCGAATAATTCGGTAGTTACATGGCAATAGGTTGTATCTCGCATTTTTTGCGTTTTCAAGTTTGTTCCATAAAATGCTCAAAATAGTGTAATATTTGATGTGGCAAAAGGATATTATGTCTCTTTATAGTCAGAATAAAGAGAGAAAAGACGTAACTTATTGACATGTAGAAAGATTGTTTTCATCAACATGGCAAAAAAACTCAAATATTTTTAAACTGCAAGAAATTATTTAGTGAATGTTACATACATCTTGTAGAAGAAATTATTAAGAGAATGTTACATCTATCTTGTAGAAATAATAATTACCTTCATTTTGATATATAAATGCTCGAAATTTGGCTGAAATATCTCTTTTGCAAACTTTGTTTTTGCTCTCCTGTAAAATTATGTTTTAGTGAGATACAACCTATTGCCATGTAACTACCGAATTTTAGTAAACAAATATTAGTACACATTTCGTTCATATTAGTTATAGTAATTTGGTTCTTAATATAGCAGATCCTACGGATTATTTTAGCACAATGCAACAGGCGACGTGGGGGCGCTAATATCGCCATAACTCTCCATATTGTTTTTATTTTTGAAATTAAAAATGTATGGCGTAAATAATTTTCTTCATATTGTTTCTTCCCGTGAATTTGTAAGATGTTTTAATAGCCTATAGTTTATTCCGGGCGGAGAAGAATCCAACAAATCAGAGATCATTCAAATCGGTACAGCCATTCTTGAGTTATAAGTGTTGTAACACACACGACTTCCTTTTATATATTAGATTGATATTATTTTTGTGATAATATGTGATTATGTTTTATAATATGTGATTTACGAGCGCCCTTGAGGTGGATTTTTTTCACAAAACGGCGCTTTACAAATCATCCAAATAATAATAATAATAATAATAATATACTCATTTTGTAAATTAATACTAGCCGCGAGATGACAAAATAAAAACATTTTCCTCTTTATCCATGTATTCGTATATCTTCGACCTTTGCATTTCTGATGATACAACGGGAAGGTAAAAATGCTCAATCATTTTTATCTACCCAAACATGAGGTGATCTTATTTATTTATTTATTTATTAACAATTCACGGCGCTAGCCTTTTACTTGTTATATATTTAAATACATAGTTCATATGATGTATATACAAGTATAGAATATTAATATTATAGAATATTACGAGGGTTGCTACGTAAGTTTTGAGATACGGCAAAACCAGTGTGAATATGTCAAATCTGACATTGTCATCGTAAAATTTGAAATATTTTATGGTAAACATAATCAGAACGTTTTGTCATACGAGTGATATTTCTATTATTTATACATATTTGAAAAATTAACTTTGTCAAAAAAATGGAATTGAATCGTGAACATTTTCGTGCGATAATTTTCTATGATTTTCGACGTGGATTAAACCAACAACAGTGTGCCGATCAACTCATTGCGACTTTTGATGATGAAGCACCATCTTGAGCCATCATGATTCACTGATTTTCTGAATTTAGCCGTGATCACACTTCGTTACAGGACGAACTTCCTGAAGGTCGTCCAAAATCGGCTGTTGTGCCCGAAAACATCAATGCTGTGCGTGAACTGATTTTGCAAGATCATTATGTGACATACGGTTAGATTATGGTATGCTTGAACATTAGTTCCACTTGCATATGTTTAATATTGCATGAACATTTGGCTGTCAAAAAGATTTTTTCGCGTTGGATACCGCATAATTTGGAAATTGCTCAAAAAAAGGCTCGTGTCGATTGATGCAAACAAATGATGAAAAAATTCAATTGTGGTGCTTCAAAAGACGTTTAGAAGATTATGACAGATGACGAATCATAGATCTATGCACATGAGCCCGAAAATAAACAGCAATCGCCTGTATGGGTCTTTCTAAACGAGCCAAATCCAACAAAAATTGTTCGCGCATGAAGCACTTCAAAGCAAATGATCGCCTGTTTTTCGGAAAAGTAAGGGAAACCAATTGCAGAAGACGAATCATTCTCCACAACGATAATGTAAGCCCTGACACATCAGCTCAAACAAGTGCATTTTTGAGCATTCAATTTTTGAGCATTGAGGACTGTATGGTCAACCGCCATACAGTCCTGATTTAACAACCAATGATTTCTTCTGATTCCCGCAGATCAAAAATAAATTGTGATGTCAATGTTTTTCGACGCTCGAAGAGGCGGTTCATGCGTTCAAATCACGTGTTTTGGAGGTACCTCAATCAAACTGGAAAAACGGCTCCAAAAATCAGTTCAAACGCATGCAAACGTGCATTGATCTTCACGGAGAATATTTTGGAAAACAATAAAGCCATTTTTGATTATAAATATTTGTTTTCCTTTGCGTATCTCAAAACTTAAAAGGCAACCCTCGTATTATATTCTTATGATATGTCTATAAAATAATAATAATAATAATAAACTTTATTGTGCCTTAAAAAACATACATATAAACAGATTATAAATACAAATAATTATCATGCACAATGGGCGAGTTTATCGCGTGCAAGCGATATCTTTAAAATAAAAAGAGAAGTTTATTTTTAGAGTTGTTTATTCATCAACTAAAAAACTTTTCTGCACATGACACACTCGTAAATCATTATTTCAGAAAGTGCGAGCATTTGCATAAAAGATGAAAGCATCTCTGTATGACATCATAAAACGTAATTCCTCATTTGTTCCGAGTTCACTTCTAGGAACTTCCATTGTTTTAAAACGGGGGATTTATTTGGAAGCACAGTATATTGTACATATTATATACAATACGCTTTTAAATTATTTACTTATGTACTTACACTTTGGTATTGTTTCGTATTGTAACGTACCTAATACTTTAAGCAATCATTCCGAAGCTTTGCTAAACTTTCGGAATGAAAGCTATATTCAAAATTAATAAATTTTCAGACTTATATCTTGGATCGCTGAGGTTCTCGTGTTTGCTGCGTGGATCTCCGTCGTTCTTTCTTCTAGCTTTCGGCTATGATGTTGAAGCCATCTTCAGGAATGAATGGCTTCAACATCGAAGCCGAAAGCTAGAAGAAAGAACGACGGAGATACATGCAGCAAACCCGAGAACCTCAACGATACAAGACGCTGCGAATGCTTAAATAATTATTTATATCTTGGAGTCCGCAGTAAAGATAAAGTATAATACCACTCATTTCTGTTTTTTCTCATAACGTATTATCATCATCGTCATCGCTCCTCTCGGGTGCACAGGGCAGAAACAAGCAGTGGCGGGACTAGACTTTTTGTATTGGGCATGCTGAGCCTCTTTTACAATATACCGTTTTAATGACACCAACATTGGAAAAAGTTAAATATCACGCGGTTTGTGTAGGTACAGTAGATAGAATTTATTATAATATATTAGAAAACAATTATTGTTGGCCAAAAACTTAACTATTTTCTATCCACAATAATCCAGATAGTCTGGATGACCTCTTTTACAATAAACCATTTTAATGACAACAACATTTGAACAAAAGAAATATTAAAGGATGGAAAAGGTGTCTCAATTGACGCAGAATCACTCTAAGTGGGGAGGCTACCTTATACCAACTCGAGACTCCTAAAATAAAGCGATAAATGGCGATAGTCCCCAGTCTTAGTGAAGAAACAAAAACTCAATTATGAAATATATTTATTAAATATAATCGATAATATTAAACATTTTCAGCAACAAATAACTCAAAATACTTGAGTGATAAAGCTATTGTAAATATAATTTAATTATTTTCTTAAGGCATGGTACCCGACTTCGATCTAATTATTGTACTTAATACCTTACCAATCTTAAAACGTGTAAATTAAAAAAAAATAACAAAACAAGGACTGATATTTTTTTACAGTGCAATTATTTAAATTTACGTAACACACATTTACACCCACTCAAATGTGTCATTTTTTCACTTTATATTTTAAACTTCTTCTAAGCGAAAATACATAAAAATTTTGAAATATTTAGATCAAAGAATAATACCTAGAGATTGTTAGTATTTCTAAGAAATAAAGTGGAATATTATCAATAATCATAAAATAATATACCGTGCACATCAATTTTAATTGAATATCAAAGTTATGTTACGATTTTTTTTATCAAATTACTAATAATTTTATAATAATTAAATAATAATATGTCAGAAAAAAACTAATACGTAGTCGAATTATAAATAAAAAAAAATAATTATCAACAATCATATGCAAATTTGAAAAAAGTTAACACACCAAAAACCAATGTATTTGGAGAGAGATGGAATTTTTATGTGTTTCTGAGATGTTGAAATAAAAATAATAATAATTATGTTAAATTTGTGTATAGTCACTAAAACGAGTATAATATTTTATAAGAAATTCTGCTATTGGTAAAAAAAATCACTTAAAAAAGAATAAAAGAAATAATATAAGTAAAGAAAAATATTAAACAATATTTCAACTAATGACAGTACTAAACAATATTTCAACTAATGACAGTACTAAACAATATTTCAACTAATGACAGTACCTACGCAAGTAAGAAATAAATATATTTTGAAATAATATCAAAAAAAATATCAAGATTTTCATCTGTATTCTCAATTTGAATGAAATTGAACCTCAATAATATATTAGCGTTAAAATGAATGTGGTATCTCAATAAGCACATTTCATTTTACCGCTATTGGGTAAAATTACACAAAACATAACTTCAATCCATTAAAGATAACTTAATAAAAATGACTCGACCGAAGCCGTATACACAAATAATAAAACATAATATTATTGTCTTTTGCACTAACACATACAAACCTTTCGTAAAGGCACAGCATCTTGCGTACAAATGTATTGTACCACTACACTTACTAAGCATTTGTATTAAGTACGTTAATAGTATTTGTGCACAACACAAATACTTTTTGGTTTACTCAGCAGTTTTTCAAGTGTTTGCTTATTTTATTTTAATATGACGTGGTTAGATGAAAGAAATCACTAACGTGACAATAATTTCGCCACTGCATATCATCACATTTTTTATGTTAATTTATTTGTTGATTTTGTTGTGTAGCTGATGATGTGCAAAAAAATCAATAAATAAATTAAATATGTCACATTTGCCTATGAAATTCCTAAAACTCTGATATTTTGTAGGAACGATGCACAGTCTCAAGGGCGCCAGGGAAGAGTTAAGTTTTTAATTTGCTTGTGAAGCTGGTGACAGTCTGACTATCTCTCAATGACACTGGTAGGCGATTCCACGTAACCAGTCCAACAACACCAAAGGCCCTCTCATAGAAGTTAGACTTACCGGCTCTATTGGGCTCAGTAAGTCTATTCACAGCTAGTTCCGAAGAGCGCAGAGATCTTCTAATCTTCTATAGGATAATTTATGCCCCAACGTAGACCATGGCCACTCAGCCCGCAAGAAAACTTTTCTACTAGTGACGCCAGCCGTGAAAGCCTTAGACCATATATTATAACTCATGTTCTTGAAAAAACCAGGGATAAGTATTGAGAACTTCCCATATTCGTACTGCACAGTATTGTACGAGTATAAGAATATAAAATATTTGAAAAAATACTTAGTTGGCTTCTCCTGCATACCGACGATTTATTTGTATTTGAAACACAAAGCTTTTAAGCAAATTGAAAAAAAAACAAGTGTGCTTTTTATAAAAAAAATCATGTTTTGTTTTTCATGAAGCAAAAAATTTGCAATATTAAATTTTCGACGAAAGACAGTCTGTGTAATTTCATAAACAATTTTTTCAGAGTCTCTAAATTAATTATCTAATGAAATATTAAATTTTATAAATGACAGTGAATTATAAAATAAATATGAATATTTGGACTAAATATTACTGGAGTGGATGTTACATCAAGTATGTTAGATGTAGAACATCCGGAATAAGATACACAGGATTTGAGGAATGTG